>BDUI01000706.1:34845-52561 GCA_002335545.1 Apodemus speciosus | reverse complement strand
TCTTTCTTTCTTTCTTTCTTTCATTTGGTTTTTTTGAGACAGGGTTTCTCTGTGTAACCCTGACTGTCCTGGAACTCACAGGCTGGCCTTGAACTCAGAAATCCGCCTGCCTCTGCCTCCCAAGTGCTGGGATTGCAGGTCTGCGCCACCACCGCCCAGAATTCTTTCTTTGTTCTACCCTTCTCTACCCCTTTTCTAACTTTTCAGTCTCCTAACAGTAGATAGGAGAGGAAAAAAAGGATATAGGGGAAAGGGAGTGATGTTATCGATAAATAGACTACTTCCTGCTGATTAGGGATGTCCAGTTCCTTGGGGTACGTTTGATCTTTGCCATCATGATACCTAATTTCTTTGCACACAGCTAGTTAACAAACCACAACCAACAGCAACCACCAACAGTCCACCTTTCGGGGTTCTAGCATTTATGTACCCTCTGAAAAGTCCCCAAAATTCCAAATGTCACACAATTGCAGAAACTATCTGCAGCTGGCAAAATCATCACCCAGCTAGAGCACGAGGCAAATCATAGTCATCTGCTGTGGACAATTTGAGGCAGACCCATATCCCACACCTGGGATTAAAAGAAAAGCACATTCCTGTTTGTTTGTTTGTTTGTTTGTTTGTTTGTTTGTTTGTAAAGAAGCCAATATTCTCACTTCAGTCAAGCATCTCATAACCTCCTGAAACTACAGCTCCAGAGTGATTCAACACCTCTGGCCTTTGAGGAAATCTGTATTCACATGTGTGCAAACACACACACACACACACACACACACACACACCCCTCTTCTAATAAGATTACACACAGAGTTAAAAAATTTAAGGGAAATTGGAGACTTGAATATAAAGACAGTTTGTTTGGCATGTTAATTTTAAACTGTAATTAGCAACAGCTGTGTTTGTATGTAGTTGTTTGTGCTATAACTCTCTCATAGAGCTTTTAAAACCTGCTCTCTCCAGGGGGAAAGACTGAGCCATGCTGTGGGCTGTGCTTTTGCAGCCTGTTTAGAGCGTAAGCAAAAACGGGAGAAGGAGTGTGGAGTCACTGCTACTTTTGATGCCAGTAGAACCACTTTTACAAGAGAAGGATCATTCCGTGTCACAACTGCCACTGAACAAGCCGAAAGAGAGGAGATCATGAAACAGTTGCAAGACTCCAAGAAAGGTACAGTGTGTTCTACTGTAATGTGTTTGTTTAATGCAGGTTTTCTCACCAGGTTTATATTTGAAGCTATCAGAGACAAGTTTCCTACAGACAGAAGGAACCCTTGGGATTGCAAAAGAAGCTCAGTGGTTGAGCATTCCTACATGTTCAAGGTCCTGGGTTCTATTGTTAGCATTCCCAATCCCCGCCCACTCCAAACATGAAAAGAGGGATTCCTTAACAATATGTGAAGACCTAAAGGACAAAACTAAAACTCTTACAAACATGTCTTCTTTACACTGGCTTAAATCCATTTATGCTGTCCATTATAGTAAGTTCTAGGGAAGAAGCTGCAGAGAAACATCTCTGTCCCTGGAACAGACTTAATTCTAGTGCACTCTCTCTCTGAGACACAACTACCATCAAAGACTTAAGATCTCGGGAGGAAAGCACAGTCCTGGGCCTCGGGAGACAAAGGGAACACTGGTTACGATGCTGCCAAGAGTTAATGAAGATACTGTGCCTGTTACAGGCCTGGTATAATCCTGAGCACTTTAGTCACAGAAGTGGCTTTGGGTTTTTTGCATGTCTTTGTATGTGTGATATGAGTGCTTAAGTGTTGGTGTTTTTACATTTTTATGAAGGCTCATATGTGTGTGAGAGTGTGCGGAAGCCAAAGCCAAAACCACAAGTTGTCTTCAGTAGCACTCTGTTCCTTTTTATATAACCTTTTAAATTTAATTTTTGTGTTATGGGAGTTTTGCCTGTGTGCCCCATGTGTGCCTTGTACCTTCAGAGGCCAGAAAAAAAGTGGTAGAGTCCCTGGAGCTGGAGGTACAGGTGGTTGTGACCCACGATGTGGGTGCTTGGAATTGAGCCCAGGTCCTCTGGAAGAGCAGCCAGTGTTAATCACTGAGTCATCTCTCCAGCTCCTCCACCTTATTCATAAGACAGAGKCTCTCAGTTCAACCCCGAGCTCACTGATTTGGATAGTCTAAGRTGGCTAGCTTGCTTCTAGGATCCCCCTTTCTCTTCTTTAGTGCTGGAATCCCAAGTGACCCACCATGCCCAGGAGGCATTCTCTTGGGTCCTGAGGATCCAAGCTCCAGGCCTCAGACTTTCAGAAAAAGCACTTCACTTGCTGAGCCATCTCCCCAGCCTCTGAACCGCAGGTTTTTTACTAGATTTATAGTATTCTGAGAAGAGAGTGTCTGTATCCCCTGGAGCTGGAGTTAGAGGAGGTTGTGAACCCCCTGATGTGAGTGCTGGGAATTCACTTAGATCCTCTGGAGAGCAGCACATTCTCTTCACTGGGTCATCTCTGCAGTCCCCACACCATCCTTCTCCTAAGGACCGTGCACAAAGACTTCATTGGAGCTGGGTTGTGTCTTAACATTATTTATTTACACAGGACAGCTGTGGAGCACTTGGAAGGCAGAGGCAGGCAGATCTCTATGAGTTCAAGACCAGCCTGGTCTATAGAGGAAGTTCCAGGACAGCCAGGGCTAAACAGAGAAACTTTGCCTTAAATCCCTCCCCCCTCAAAAAAAAAAAAAAAAAAGATGTATTTACTTATTTTATGGGTTTCCGATCCCGTGGTAGGGTAGTGGTTATTGTTTGCTGTGAGGATTTATGTAGGTGCTTGGGATTGTGTCTTAATATAGGATAAAACAAGGGTATTATTAAACCATCATCTGTCGAATATATTAGATTTGAACATGGGAAAGTGGATGACTTGAATGCGAGGGCTTCTGAGCTCTCGGCTCTGTGACTCAGGGTGTTTGAAGGTCACTGCTGAGGTCTAAGGTCTTTTTCTTTGGTTTTCTTGAGCTGAGACAGACAGGACAGTTGTTGGTCCATCAGTGGCTCCTGGCAACACTGCTACATCCCCGTCTTCTCCCGCCTCTCCCACTACGGATGCCACTGCCTCTTTAGAGATGAGCAATCCTCACGCTATCCCGCGCCGCCATGCACCAATTGAACAGCTTGCTCGCCAAGGCTCTTTCCGGGGATTTCCTGCTCTTAGCCAGAAGATGTCACCCTTTAAACGCCAGCTGTCCCTACGCATCAATGAGTTGCCTTCCACTATGCAAAGGAAGACTGATTTCCCAATAAAAAACACAGGTAATGTGTTCTGGCTCTGTCAGAAACAACACAAATTCCTCTAAGTTAGTCATGCCTATCTCTGAAGCTGTTATAGTGTGTGTCATTTCATATGAGAGCAAACTAGGGCCATGAATAATTGATTTCTCTTCCATCAGTAGTGACAGAGCCACAGTGGAATTTGTAGCCTGAGCCACAAGGTCTGGTTTGTCCTGATATAGGTGTACTATCTCTCAGCTAGCCTATTTCCATACATAAAAGTTTACAAATTTCCATTCTTTCTGTGCTCATAGGACCCCAGAGAATTAAATAGGTTTTAGAAACATTTACAGGTTAACAGCAGCACTGTCAAAGGAACAGAAGGAACAAAGGAATCAGTCTAAGGCCTGTTGTTGAGCGGAAGCAGGCGGTCACTCATTTATCCATGCTGCTGTGTGTCTGCATGTCCTCAGTTCAGCTGAGCCAGCCGTACACTCTGTACTTCTCATATGAGCTACAGCTCAATGCTAGAGCTGGTTGGTGCTTTTACTGGCCCTGTTAGCCTTCCCTCTGAGACGAGTCATGTTATCTCCATAACCGACCAGGAGGAAGCTCTGGCTCAATGGGCACTTCTCCTGACAACACTGTGAACACAGAGAAGACAGACCTGTGGGCAATAGAACTAGGCTTAAAGAACAGTTAGAGTTAGGTGATCATGGCAAATCTTTTCAGCTTTCAGCACCCTCAAAACAGAAACTGTAGATGCTTCGAGTACCTCGTGGCAGTCTCCCTCTGGGGCGGATGAGGCACAAAACCTTTCTCACTTCACAGATGAGCAAAATTGTTTGCTCAGTAATGAGGAAATGTTCTCAGAACCCTGTCCTGCCTCCTCCCTCCCCTCTTCCCCCTATAATCTCAAGTTACTTGAACTCCAAACTCTAGGCCAAAGCAGTCTTCCTGCTTGGCTTTCCAGAATTAGTATTAAAGAGAGTATTTAGCATCCTACATTTCAGTTCAATAAAAACTTTAAATATGAGAATGCCAGGCAATGGTGGCACAAGGCCTTTAATCCCAGCACTTGCAAGGCAGGGTCAGGCTGATCTCTGAGTTCAAGGCCAGCCTGGTCTATAAGACAAGCTTCAGAACAGCCAGGGCTGCAGAAAGACACACATACCCCAAAAAAGAAAAGAAAATGAGAAAGGTAACATGCCCTAATATATTCAGGGTAAAGCTTTTATATCTAGACTTAACCCTATTTTTCTGGGAAAAAAAAATTGTTTATCAGCTCTAGAACTTGATTGGGTTGTAGCTTCTGGGAACTGGTTGAAAGTCAAATAGGTTGCAGAGATCTTCCAGAAAACCCAGCTATACAAAAAGCTTTACATAAAAAAACCCCACCAAATTCCCAACTATGTTTCAAGAAGAAATAAATTTGGGATTTGCAGAGAAAGACGATCTCAGTACATGAGTTACTGATGTTTTTTTCTTTGCTGTCTGAAAGTTGAGGTGTTAACGTACTAAAGCTGATTGTGTAGCCTGACAGTTGAGACTTGACCTTCTGCAAGGAAAAGCATTAGGTGGGACATGGCCGCCTATGCTGTACTGCCATATTTCAGGGCTCCAGAACCATTTCCTGTTTGCCTTGCAGTGCCCGAGGTGGACGGAGAGGCCGAGAGCATCAGCTCCCTGTGCTCCCAGATCACCAGTGCCTTCAGCACACCCTCTGAGGACCCCTTCTCCTCTGCTCCAATGACCAAACCAGTCACACTGGTGGCACCGCAGTCTCCTGTGTTACAAGGTGGGTGACCTCTGATCTCAGTTTTTCTCTTTAAGACTAATCCTGTTAGCATGCTTCTCATGAACTAGAAGTTGTCATGCTGAGCTTGCCGGCATCCCTCCTTTCCCCATCAGCCACATCTTTGGGCTTTTGCTCTCTTGTCTAAGCTGCACACTTTTCATCACTGGCATGAATACATCTGTCTCTGCATCCAAGAAAGTCTCTGTAGCCTCCATCCACTGCTGTATTTGCCCCTTGGCCTATGGGACAGAACAGCCAGTCAGTTAGCTTCACAGAACCAACAGCTGTCAGGGTCGGCTAAGGCTCTGTCATTCTCCACCAAGAACAATTTTGCCCCCTCAGGGAAAATGTATCATTGTATGGAGACATTTGGGGGTTGTTATAGCATTCGAAGTACTGCCAAGCATCCTCCAACATGCCAGACAGCACCTACAGCAGATCATCATCCATCCCAAGTGTCAGTGGTGTTACCATTGAGACCTAGACTTCTCTTCTCTCTACTGAAAGATTCATAAAGCAGAAGCCTCTCTCCTGGCTCACTGGTTCATTTCGTGGTCTCTAAATTGGCCTTTGTGACCACAGAGTTACTTCAGAGTTGGAGTTAGYGCCATTTCCTCCCCAACCCCCAACATGCTAAATTAAATTCCTAACTCACAGGCTCCTGATAATTGCCCATTCCCATGTCTTTTGAGAACTTTTCAAGTGGAAAGAGCTGCATTATAGGACAGTGCTATTACAAACAGAGAAGCTGCTGTATCCTTTGCTTTGCTTCTGGGTCTCAATCTTTTGACATAATGCTTATAATCCTTTATATCATCACGTAGATTTTCTTCTCATCTAACAGACACTTATAGTACTAGAAAAAATGAGCTCAGTATATCAGAGCACTTAACAGTACCCACCACAGTGGGAAATGCTCACGCGCTGTCTTATTTAATCCTCGAATAGTTCTTTAAGGTAACCATTACAGAGAAGGAAAATGAGGCTGAGATAGGCTGAGTGAACTGCACAAGCCGTGCAGCTGGGATTTAAATTCAGATCTTCCTGCCCCGCTTACATTCCACTGCCGACTGCTTGTGGGGCACTGGGTGTAGACCCTGAGCAGAGCCCAGTCCTGTCTTTATGGGGCGTCCAGGCTCTAGCTGATGTAGTTTTGTTGTTGTTTCATAGCCCCAGGTAAACACTGCCATCATGCTGAGTGTGGCTGTCCATCCTAAACGGACRTCATCCATGCTAGATATGATGGAAGGCTGGAGACAGACTAGAGGCTGACAGAGGAAAGCTTAGCTGAGTTAAGGAAGTGAGGGCAGAAAGGTCAGCACGCTGATATTATACTAGTACATGGGGAAAAGACAAAGATACAAAATTAATTTTGCAGCAAATGACAAATGTATTAAGGTAAACGAGAACACAAACCATGTGGGTTTTTTACCAGTTACACAGGCAAGCTGTAGAGCCCTCACTGACGGCCTCTGGTTCTGAAGTTTCAGTTGCCTGTGGTTAACGACTATCGCAAATCATTAAATAGAAAATTCCAGAAACAAAAAGTTCATGTTTTAAATAACTTTATTATATTCTTAGAGTAATTATTAGCCTCTCAGTGTACCAAGCTTACAAATTAAACTTTATCCTAGGTTTGAATGTGTAGGTAAAACACAGTATTATACCGGGCGCTCCCTGGCTTTAGGCATCTGTAGAAAACATTGGAACTTGTTCCCTAATCCCAGACTTACGAGACTTTTGAGAGAATTAAATTTGGTGTAGATAAAGTATTGTTAGCTTGGTGCTGAGAACATACTAAGAAATTATTATACTTAACCGATTATTATTGTTGGCCTGATTTGATCTTTTAGAAAAGTGTAAAACAAAATGCTTTATCTACTTAATTTTATGCCAGAGCCTACTTGCATGAATAGTCATGATCATTTTAATTTGAAATTGTATTTATTAGGCTTCATTCTGTCTCTCACCTACGTATTTTCAAAGAACATCATTTGACTTTATCAGTGCAGTCATTTGATGCGATCTCCTTTTTGTCATGTGGTGTATGTATCCACGGCAGGATAGCATGATCATCCCCGAACCAGCTGCTCTGTCCTGCCAGCTCCAACATTGCACGTTGGCCTGGCTGACCCCATCCCGTGCCGCTTGGACCCCTGCATGAATTAACTCCATCACTGTTGTCTGCTCCGTTATAGCTAATGGCACTGACTCAGCCTTCCATGTGCTCACTGCTAAGCCAGCCAGTGCTGCTCTAGCACCCGTAGCAATGCCTGTCCGTGAAACCAACCCTTGGGCCCAGGCCCCTGATGCTGCTAACAAGGAAATTGCAGCCATACGTCCGGGTAAGGTGGCCACAGATGGTGAAATGGATTCTGGGAGCAAGTTCTTAAAAAATGGCCAGTTACCTGAATGAGGACTACTGTGAAAACTATTCTTTCCTTGACAGAAGTGGCTGTTGGAAAAAAATGGCTATAAAACTGGGACTAAAAGGATTAGATGGGATGTTCTTAGGACCATGGAACTTGGCTGCCATAGAATTCTAATAAGCCACTGGCTCCTGCCCCACCCCCACAATCCTTTTCACTGGATTTTAGTAGCACGCGGCTGCCTGCGGATGAAGGCACCTGCATGGCAGGCTCATCTAAAGTGCCACAGAGACTGCTCCCAGGCCTTTCTGTATTTTTACTAGCTTTTCTGAGATGTTTTGAGACATACTCTCCCTGTATAACTCTGGCTGTCCTGGAACTCCCTTTGTAGACTGCCTGCACCTCCAAGTGCTGGGATTAGAAGGGTACACCACTACTGCTGGCTTTGGGGTATTTGGAGGGAGGTACGGTTTTTTAATTATTCGTGTTTTTGGTTTTGAGTTTTTAAGTCAGAGCCTTGTGTGTAGCCTGTAACTCTCGGTCCATTGCCTCAAACTCCTTGCTCAGAGCGCATAGGCATGCCCCTTTGTGCCCAGCTCTTTGACCCATGGAGTAGTATACGCCAGTCTCTCTACTGAGGCCGTGTCGTGGCAGCATGCCAGGTCTGATACCTACAGTCAGCTGCCTTGGCTTAGGGCATCTGAGCCCCTGCATACCTTAAGATGACATCTCATCCCAAAGCAGAGCTCCTAGGCTGGTGACCCTTTGGTCCCTTTGCCAGAACCACCAGTGTCCCACCATGGGACATTTAGGGTCATTCACATAACCAAGGTTACCAGGTGAGAAAGGCTTCTGACTCTTCCTCTCTCTCTGGTTCTAGGGACTGAGTGGGGTCAGTCGTCTGGTGCTGCCTCTCCGGGTCTCTTCCAGGCTGGTCACAGACGCACTCCCTCTGAGGCTGACCGTTGGCTAGAAGAAGTGTCAAAGAGTGTGCGGGCCCAGCAGCCGCAGGTCTCAGCTGCCCCTCTGCAGCCAGTTCTCCAGCCGCCTCCGCCCGCTGCTGTTGCCCCTCCAGCGCCTCCTTTCCAAGGACAAGCATTCCTCACGTCTCCGCCTGTGCCAGTGGGTGTGGTCCCACCCCTACAACCAGCTTTTGTCCCTACCCAGTCCTACCCTGTGGCCAATGGGATGCCCTACCCAGCCTCTAATGTGCCTGTAGTGGGCATCACCCCATCTCAGATGGTAGCCAATGTGTTTGGCACTGCGGGCCATCCTCAGGCCACTCATCCACATCAGTCACCCAGCCTGGCCAAGCAGCAGACATTCCCTCAATATGAGACGAGTAGTGCTACCACCAGTCCCTTCTTTAAGCCTCCTGCTCAGCACCTCAATGGTTCTGCAGCTTTCAATGGTGTAGACAATGACGGGTTAGCCTCAGGAACCAGGCATGCAGAAGTCCCTCCAGGCACCTACCCAGTGGATCCTTTCGAAGCTCAGTGGGCCGCACTAGAAAGCAAGTCCAAGCAGCGTACAAATCCCTCTCCTACCAACCCTTTCTCCAGTGACCTACAGAAGACGTTTGAAATAGAACTCTAGGCAGTCTCCGTGACCGGTGTTTTCTGTACTTAGGCTAGGGTAGGGGGGAAGGCAAGGGGGACTTTGCTTTCCAGATCAGCACACTTTTCACTACTCCCAGAGGTCCCAAGGAGCAAGTCCAAGCACAGCCCAGCGAGGGGTGACGTCCACAGGAGTGAGGCAAGCCTCCCTGGGAAGGACTGCTCGCAGCTAGGCTAGAGATGCCAGGGAAGCGCTGCCTTCTGCCCCCCTCACCCTAACAGATCGCTGGCAACAGGCAGCAGCTCTGAAGAGGAAGCTGTATTCAAAGCACATTTACTGGAATATAAAACATAACAGGAAGCAAAAACAATCTCCCTTTATTTTTCTGGCCGGTCACCCGTTCCTCCCAGTCCCGGGCTGTCTTAGCGCTCGATGGGGAACAGTGTGTCTGGGAGAAGCCGGGCCGGCCATGCTGCTGGGTTCACAGGAGGGCAGGGCAGCAGCTGCCCAGTAGAGCTGTAGTCTGGGGATAAAGCTGAGCTTCCATTTTGAGTTACAGAATAAATATTATAAATATATATATATCAAAAAAGCCAAAATCTTTATTTTTATGCACCTAGAATATTTTAAATAGTTCTCAATATTAAAAAGTTGTTCAAGTTGTAAGTAATCTTGCCAAAAGTGAGCGGGTTAGATGTAAGAAATTGTACATAAGATTGATTTATCATTGATGCCTATTGAAGTAAAAAAGAGGAAGGGGTGGAAGTTGTAGGCAGGAGCCCTGGCTTGTCTGTGATCATTCATTGTTAACTAACTAGCACATTGCAAAGCAATCATCCTGATGAGCAGTACAGTCACTAGGTAGAAACTTTAATAAGATGAACGAGCAGTGTTGTCCTGGTTTTAAACCTATGGTGAAATTCTAATGTCATCATTTTAATGGAATCAATCCACGCTCTAGAGAAGGTGTGTTGAATCTTTTATGTATCATTGCAATTTCCTTATGTTAATCCTTTAGCATTACAGTGACAATGACATAATCATATCCAGAAAAGGGAACACAGGCTGTTGTGTTGGTTTGTAATGTGGGTCTTAATGGGTTCTGTCCTTGAAGTTTTGTTCCCATAAGTTTTACAGGGATGAGATCCTGGTTTATGTGCTTTGTGTGTCTGTGTCCCCTTCTGCCCCACCATGAACAGAACGTCCCATGCCAGTTGCAGCTACTTGACCATGGGTAACAACGTGAGATCCCATCTCATTTTTACTTTTGAACGTTGGCCTTACAATCAAATGTAAGTTATATATACATATATATATATATTTGTACTGATGAGAATTTATAATCTGCTTTAACAAAAATAAATGTTCGTGGTAGAGCTTTTGCCCATGAAGGGCTGTTCTTATTTGTAAATGACTTTATAGTTCTGTTTTTGATCTAATTCTCTTTCTACTGCTCATTTCTAGCTTGTGACTATAAAAATCTTTTGGGGGGGCCGGGCGGTGGTGGCGCACGCCTGTAATCCCAGCACTTGGGAGGCAGAGGCAGGCGGATTTCTGAGTTCGAGGCCAGCCTGGTCTACAGAGTGAGTTCCAGGACAGCCAGGGCTGTACAGAGAAACCCTGTCTCGAAAAACCAAAAAAAAAAAAAAAAAAAAAAAAAATCTTTTGGGGGGATTAGTATATCCTTAAATTTCAGGGGTGTGACTGGGATCTTGATGCTCAGAATTTGATCTACAGCAATAGTTTGGTCTACACCAAGAAGCCAACGTCTTTTAGCCCCAGCCCAGGGGTAGAGTGTGGTTGTGCATGTAGAAACAGGGTCTCACTATGTAGCCCTAGCTGGCCTTGAGCTCAGAGATCCACCTMTCTCTGTTTCTCAAATGCTGGGATCAAAGGTGTGCATGTGCCACTGTGCCTGACAGCACTGCTTCTCAGTCTTAGCTATATATTGAAATTACCCAAGGTGTAGCTCAGTGGAACATGTTCTAAGCCTGCATGAGATCCCTCAGTGCACACACAGGCACATTTACACATCACCTATAATACCCAGCCTACTCACAAGGCCAATTAAGTCAGAATATCAGTGGGGAGAGGGGAGGTTACCAAGCTGTGCTTTAGACTGAGGAGTGCCTGTGTGCTCTGTGTAGAATGAGATTCAGCCCCTGACCAAGAGCAGTTCATCCTTCACCTCCCAATTTAGCCCCTACTCCCACCTGCAAACAAAAATGTCTGGCACCCAGGTATTCCTTAGCTCTCTTTTTGAGCAAAATGGCCTGAGACAGCACTCACACATGGAGCTTTGAATTCCAGCCAGTGTCACATGTTGGTCCCATAGGGACCTATGTTACTAGATGCTCTTCCAGGAGTCAGAGAAGTTAGTGGGAAGAGCCCTGGGAGCTCAGTAATCCAGGCCTGTTCATAGAGCGTTAAGAAATCAGAGATGCTAAAAGATGAAGGATGCCCTCCTGCAGCTCAGACTACTAACATGACTGCCCCTCTGTCTTTGTCGCATTGCTCCTCCATCCTGCTAATGCTGGGCTCTGTGCTCGTTTACTGTGAGACTGGATCACTCCGGCCCAGGCTGGCTCACACTGTGGCACTCCTGCGTCAGCCTCCCAAGCACTGGAATTGTAGGCCTGCACCACCGTCCCCAGCTGTTGGTCTCTAGACTTTACAGCTCTGCTGTGTGTGTGCCAGCTTGGCAGCGAGTGCCTTCACCACTGAGCCATCTCACTAGCCCCAGCCACTGTGGATTTTTCTCTAGCAAAACAGATATGCTCCACTTATCCCTACATACGGAAGCATGGCTCTCTGCTGCGCTGAGCTGTGTTGGGAGCGAACCTTACCAGCCTGCCTCCAGGGAACCCCAGGAGGTCATGCCCCTGCAGTGGAGTTCTTCCCCAGTTTTATTCACACACAGATTGTCAGGCTATCCAGTGTCCCACAGCCCGGGCAGGGCATCGAGGACTCATGGCCTCCACCTTGCTGAGTGCTTCCCCGATGCTCAGCATTCTCTGAGCTCACACACACACACACACACACACACACACACAGTGGTGGTGTGGAAGGCACCGTGGCGCTGCCTCGGGAGATGGGAAAGCCTGCGTGACTGCTCACCTCTCCTGAGCAGCTACACTCCATCACAGACATCCCGCCGCTGGCTCTGCAGTGTGGAAGTGGATCCTCCGCAAAGTGAGCATCCCTCGCCCAAAATCAAACGTGCTTTGAAACCCAGACTACTTTGAAGGCTGACATGGCATTTGGGTGTTTCAAGCTTCGGAGCATTTCAGAAGTTTAGGTTAGGGATGCTCAATTAGTAAAGTCTATAAACACAAGTTTAAAACACTTTGGTCCAAAGCATTTTGGATAAAAGATCCTCGATGCATCAGAAACTATAGAGGGAAGGTGTAAAGGGTTCCTCTTCTCAGCAGCCTGTGGTCATATCAGACAGATCCTGCTGAGCTCTACAGGGAAGACCTGCTGGGGCTCAGCCCTGGACTTCTGAGAGGGGCAGTGTCTGCAAGCCATGTCTTACCATCCCTTCTCCCCAGCACTATCCAGAAGGCGCCACAGCTAGCCTTCATCCCTGCTGCCAGACAGGCTGGGCATTCGGCTGGAAGCGGGAGCAGCTGGCACAGCAGAAGCTGGAGTAATATTCATTGCCACAGAGCTGGGCCTGCAGGATCAACGCACAGTTGGCCAGCTCCGGCTGGTCGATGCAGTCCTTGCCTAGGTCTCTGGACTGTGCGGCTGGTGCTGCAGGACAAGGAGAGAAAGGGCTGGGGCAGCTCTCACTGCGGCCTCGCATGGGCCCTCCTGTGATCCTCATCTGTAGACTCATCCCAGTGCACAGCCTTTCCCAGACTCCCACTTCCTGACTCGACCCTCAAAGGGCTCTTCAAGTTAACTTCCCGCCCTGAAAGCGGCGTGACAGCTATATGGGTCCAGATTGGCAGGAAGGAAGGTGGGGTGAGTCCTAGGAAAACTGAAGTCAGTAAGCCATTGCCCTCTTCCTGTTGCTGCTGGGTTCCTCCACCCTTCCCAGCTTGCATCTGTCTCCTGTATCCCCATCTTTCCCGGTTTCCACCAGAGAAAGTAATGAATCTTCAAAGCTCTGAGACTACACTGAGGCCAGAGGCCATGCATGCCACCCTCAGCCTTCCTAGGAGTGTCCAGTGACTGTCAGAGTTTGATGCCACTGCCTCATCCTGCAGTTACCCCTCCTCTCTCTGCAGGCCGTCCCCACTGTCCCTTCTGCCACGCACACAGGGCTAGCATCTCCGTTTCCCTATTCCTTCAGAAGACGCCATGAAAAGACCAGACCATGCAAATGGCCTTCAAATAAATGGTCTGGCACACTTATCAGCGTAACCGGGGGAGGACTGTCTCCCCGTGTGTGTGCACGTGTGCGTGCGTGCACGCGTGTATGTCTGAAACTTTGATTCCAACTATCGGCTGTGCGGCCCCAAGCTATCGTGGTAGGTGCACCAAACGTGGCTTGTTTCTCTGTGAGATGGAGGGAATAAAATCATCTGCCTCACAGGGGTGTTCTAAGGACTGTGCTGAGTCAGGGTATGGGAAACAGCTGAGCCGTAATCTGCTTGGGAGGCTGAGGCAGACCACAGCTTGCGCCAGCCGGGGCAACTCAGTAAGACCCTTTCTAAAGCTAAAACTACAAAAAAAGAAAAGAGAAAGACATCGGGGTGTAAGTTTGGTGGTAGAGTATAGGGTGCACCCAGGACATGTAACAACCACAGCAAAAACCTGAGTGTTTACTCTGCCGTGGCCTCACAGCCGTGCCCTCCCTCAGGAAATGAGGCAGACAGAATGGGTAGCAGACCGACTTTGTCCCCACAATATTTCCTATTTACTCAACTCGTAGACAAAATAAGCCAGAGCGAGAAAAGCCTAAGCCACCACCCCATGCCAACTAACTCCAGTGCCACCAGTTGAAAGCATGAGACACTCGCTGTGTGACTCCAACAAGTGAGAGCATAGATCTGCAGCCTGGTCAATGGAAGGCCCGCAGGCAGGCAGGCAGGAAGGTGGACAGCTGGGGCTCTGGAGAGATGCCCCCAAAATATGGAAGGGTTGGCAACATGCAGCAGAGAACAAAAGAGGCCTGTGGCCATGGGTGGGGTCTGGGAGATCAGCTTGGCAGCCACACATCACCAAAAGCCTAAACGCAGCCTACTGGCTACCACTGTCGAACAAGCGTCCGATGTGATCCCTCGCTGTACACACATTATGGCCAATCACAAATGTGAACATCCAGAAACCCTTGAGTTGTTTGGTTTTGTGGTAGGTTTTGTCTTGGCTTTTAAGTCAGGATATTGTCACTCATATCCTGTGCAACCCAAGTGCTAGGATTCATAGGTGTGTGTCACCACACTCAGAGCCTCAGCCTCATAATGACTGTTCTCTTCACCATAGTAAATCTGCATTCTGGCGTTTCCTGATTAGTTTGATTCGTGTATAGATAGATGAGTGAAGTTTTCTAGAAACATCAATGTTGGAAGTCCTGCCATATGGGGCCCTTACCAGAGTGCTGTCACACAGGCACACAGGTACAGCCGTGCGTCTCAGGATTGCAGAGCACTGGGCTGGGCCCTGGGGTCCCAGGGAGCTCACAGTGAGAAGCCTGAGTGTCAGTCTCACAAAGCAATGTTTTAACACAGCTTCAACCCCTGGCCAGTTCTCACACCCAGCCTGGCATCCAAGGAGGACAGCCAGGCCTGCCCCGGTGGGGTCAATCCCTCCTTTGGCATGGCAACATTCAGGCACATCAGGCAGTTGGTGCTGCTACCGCCAAGCCAAGGACCCTTCCTCCAGGATCTCCAGGATGCACCTCAGGTTGTGAGAACTGGCTGCTTGGCTGGAGACTCTGAGCTGTTTGGTGCTCAGTCTCCCCCTGAAACACTAAGACCTGTGGAGGGCACTGCGAGGGGCCCCTCCTACCCTGACACTTAAACTCAGAGCCCCCACAAGGTTGAACATTAAACCCTCGTGATTCACCAGTTCTGAGATGGAGCTTAACAGAGCAGGCATGGTAGCACCTAGTAAGTGGAGGCAGGGGGATTAAAGTTGAGGCCAGTGTTGGCTACATGGCAAGTTTTCAAGGCCAGCCTGGCCTACATAAGTAAAATCAGGAGTCAAAATGCCTGGGTTTGGTCCCAGCTGGCCACAAATCTACTGTGTGAACAGTGGGAACACCCTGGCGCTCTCTGGGTGCCTGTCTCGTAGAAAAAGGATGAGGATGACCATAGCCTCTATTCCATACCTAGATAATCAAAAACACACGTTTCCATCCCACAGCCATTTTTTATATAAGTTGTTTTTTTAATTTTTATCTTTAAATTACAAACTATGCATGATTTGGAAAGGAGACTGTGCCAACAATGAACAAAGAATCTGTCCTGTGCCTTCTGTTAAGAATGAGGTCTTCCATTGATTTATTCTATATGTTATGCCACGGTGCTGGGCTAGAGCCTAGGCCTAGGCAAGAGCTCTGCCCTGAGCCACAGCCCAGACCCACAGGACCTCCTGCCACCCTGGCGAGAATGTGTAGACTTTAGTGGTCCATCCCCCGTAAACATGAT
Organism: Apodemus speciosus; assembly: GCA_002335545.1. Classification (NCBI taxonomy): domain Eukaryota; kingdom Metazoa; phylum Chordata; class Mammalia; order Rodentia; family Muridae; genus Apodemus; species Apodemus speciosus. The sequence goes on along the minus strand of BDUI01000706.1, from coordinate 37,012 downwards.
CTTAGGAATAAAGCTGGTGACCTTGAAGGACAGAACTCTGAACACTTGCTCCATCTTCACCATGGCCTTAGATTGTGGGGGGCCCCAGTAAAGTGGGGCTCTGGAGCCATAATAAGCACCCACCCCCGTTACAATGCCAGAAACTGGGACGGGAGCACAGAGGAGAGYGAGTGCCTTGGGTCACTAAGCCTGTGGCCCTCGGTGCTCAGCTGCCTTCAGGTCAGCAAAGCCCACGATGAGCCGTTCTCACCTGGGAGGGCCACCTTCACCTCGGTGCTGCGGCTCACAGCCTGGCTCCCACGGAAGGCACTGCATGTGTAAGAGCCCTCGTCCCTGGGCCGCAAGTTGTGGATCACCAGTGTGCCATCTGGGGACTGGTGYACACGGTGGCCATCAGCCTGTATCGGCAGCCCGTTCCTGGAGGGGAGAGAACATTGGGAGAGCCATCCAGGGCCTGTGGAGACATGCCCTGAGAGGCCTGGGAGATGAGGACATCAATCAGCCAAGGCTATTCCAGAGCTAACCTTCTGTCCCCATGARGGCAGGCAGATGACACCTCGGGGAAGAGGGGACATTAAAAGCCAGGTGGTACGACGCAGTGCACTCATCAGTGCCTTGGATCTACAAAGGAGCCCACTCCAGCTTGTCACTGACAAATACCAGGCCCATGTTGGGGGCGGGGGGGGGGGGGGAAGGTACAAGCACCTTCATGGCACAGGAGAGGATGCCAGCATCCAGCGTCCAGAGAGCCTCGCACAAGAACGAGGCAGCTGACCTGAGGAGGAGACAGCAGCAGGGCTAGCCAACAGAAGAGGACAGTGGAGATTTGGGAACTTGAAGACAAGCTGTCACAGCCAGAGCAAGAAGGCAGAGGGAGCCAGCAGGACTCTTGGGTTCCTAACAAATGTTTAAGCAGGCGATGGGAGTGACTGGAGCCTTGGGAGGAACAGGAACCAGCTGGGGTGGCCTGGAAGAAGGGCAAGCAGGGAGCAGGTGCTGCCTCGTGCACATGGAGATGACAGGGCGCTCAAGTGTAGAGACAGTGAAGGTCAGATGTAGGAGGTGGAGACAGGAAACCAGCCAGCTTGGTCACTGGGCRATGGTGGTTCTAAGGCCCACCTCCTCTCCCCAAGAGGGCAAATAGGTGACCAGGCCTCGGCTCACTGCTGCCCTCCAAGGACTGAACAGTGAGGTGAGGTGTGCAATCTGAGTTGCCTGTGAGATGTCAAATCTTGAGATCTGGAGCTGGAAAGCCCAGACCCAGAAGTGTATCATTCGTACCTGGGGAAGGGTACGTCTCCGGAGCTGCCCACGTAACAGCTCTGAGGACAGCTARGGAAGCCATGGGATGGGAGTGTTTTGAGAAAAAGCAAGTGGCCAGTAGGACACCATCACCGATGAGATAAAGACTGAGACCATCCTGTGGTTGTAGGGGCAGGGAGGTGATTGATGGTTTCTCCAGTACAATGTCCCCTAGARCAGGGGCTGGGTGTAGATAAAGCAGTGATCGGTAGAGACAGAAAGATTTCCCCATGCTTAGAAGTGGGGCTCTGTGAGTACTGAAGTCCCTGGCATCAAGGCCACCCAAGAGGCACCCGACCACCACTGTCGCCATCACCCCCCACCGTTGGACACCTGTCACTCCTCCCAAGAGCATCTTTCCCTCTGCTCCCTCCGTGGCCTCTTCGCTGACTATCCCCGATCCAAAGCCTGACTTTCCTTTATGCACAGTCAGCATCTAGAGGAAACCTGGGCCAGGGCCACCTCTCAGCTCACAGTGGACTGARCCCAAGTGACCCCCAAATCTCCAGACACTAACCTATGTTCTGATGAGGTTTGGATCAGTTCACTGAAGTCAGGGCCGGAGAGATGGCTTAGCAGTTAAGAACTCAATCTTGCAGAGGACCATGGTTCTGTTTCCAACAACTGCATGGTGGCTCACAACCATCTATAACCCCAGTTCCAGGAGATCTGACAGCCGCCCCACCCCCTTTTTCTCTTTCACCTCCATAGGCACCAGGCATGTATTGGCCCAATATTTCAGTGATGATAAGATTAAGAAATTAGTGCTTGGTGTAGTAGCATACACCTTTAATCCTAACACTTGGGAGAAAGCATCAGGCAGATCTCTGAGTTCAAAGCCAGCCTGATCTATAGAGTGAGTTCC
>BDUI01000705.1:94152-104414 GCA_002335545.1 Apodemus speciosus | reverse complement strand
CAGAACACAAGAATGAGCCACCCAGGCCAAAATAAAAGGATGCTAAAGAATTGCAATGACTGAAGACAATGAGGGATCATCGTGGACCGGGACCCTGAACCTGAAAATATCAAATTAATTCCACTGTGCTGTGTTTGGGAGACATTATGGAAAGCCCTGGAGCCMATACCACACACACATTGATGAAAGAGTGCTGGCTTCCCTGAGACTGGGAGGAGGTCCTCAGCTCCATCCACATCCTGTTGAAGGTCCTGACCACTACACTAGGTCATGAGAATAGGAAAGGGCACCAGATGAGAACTGCAACTGTCTATACTCATCATTGATGTACCYGAAGTCCTGAGGGACATGCATGGAGCAGCCACAGCTAACAAAGTTATAGGACACAAGGTCAACGTGCAAAAAGCAACTGTGCTTCCACGGGTTACACACATYTAATAATAAGCGATTGTGTCCAAGAGCATGGCAGCAGTCAAGTGGGAACCATTCCTAGATGATTTAAAACATAGGCAAGATCTGCACACTGGACTCCTAAAAAAAAATATGGAATTTTTTAAAAATGTTAGATACACATAGGTATATATTTATGAACCAAAGAATCAAATTTTGTCAGTTTCTTCCAAATTGACCTACAGAGTCAATGCAATGCCTATCAAAACATTAGCAGGCTGCTGTTTGGTTTGTTTTTTTTAATATAGAAATAAAACAATCTCTCAAAGTCATATGAAAGTATAAAGAACCTAGAACATCATTTGGAAGATATATACTTCCTGATTTTTCTGAGATAAGGTCTAATTGTGTAACCAAGRCTAGCYTACACTCTTTGTACCCCGTGCTAGTTTCAAACATGACTCTGCTGCCCCAGCCTTCCAAGTGTACGTGTGAGCTCCAAGCTCTGCCATACCCAGCCTGATCTTCAGATTTTCTGCAGAGCTAGAGTGGGGAGTTGGACGAGGGTAGCCATGCAATTAATTAGTAGGATATACAGTCCCCAAATGGCCCCCAATTATGTATGATCACGTGATTCAAAAGTGCCAGATACTTCAGTGACTGATACTGGGATACCATATRGGAAATGGTTCAGGAGGGGTGGGGGTGGGGGAATAGTCTCAACCTTTATTTACTTCACATGAGCACTAACTTGAGAAGGCTCATAGAATGTTTCTAACTGCATTCATAATCATCCACATAAGAAACAACCCAARCCATAATAAATGAACAGGCAAATTGTCATGTGTAGGAGCAATAGAATGTCACTTAGCAAGCAAAGGGGTGGACTATCAGCAGGTACAACATGAATAATATCAAAGCCAGGCTTCTGAACTAGAGGGGCGCATGAGCAGTTAGGAGCACTTGCTGCTCTTGCGTCTACATGGGACTACTCACCACCACCTACAATGAGGTCATCTCCAAGAGACCCACTGCCCTCTCCTGGCCTCTGAGGGCAGCAGGCTTGTGCGTGGTATATAGGCACACATGCAGGTAAAGTGCTCGGACACAGTATTGAGAATGTAAGGTGCACACACATTTAYTTTAAAAAGTTCTGACCAATGAAACCCAGTATTTATAAGTCAAGTAAATACAAATAAAAACACTGTATAATTCTGTTGTTAAGCTCTGGGAAAGGCAATGCCCTTATTGGCGGCTGGAGAATATTACTCGAGCAAATTATCTCAATTATAGTGATGGTTATAAGAGTTTTCAAATGGTACATTAAAATTTTAGTATGTGTTGGGCATTACATATGGATGTGGACTTAGATAACACTTTTGTCCCTTGTGCCTACAGAGACCAAAAGAAAGTGTCTAATTCCCTGGAACTAAAATTACAGGTACTTTACAGGTCGCCACGTAGGTGCTGGTAGACAAGTCTTCTGGAAGAGCAGCCAGTGCTCTTAACGTCTGAGCCATCTCCCCCGTGTCCCAAAAGCTACATTTTTTTGATGAATATAATTTGCTGTATGTAAATTCTACCTAGATAAAGAAATTGGTGGTTGGGGCTGGAGAGATGGCTCAGAGGTTAAGAGCACTGATTGTTCTTCCAGAGGTCCTGAATTCAATTCCCAGCAACCACATGGTGGCTGACAATCATCTGTAATGTCTGAAGACAGCTACAGTGTACTCATCATATATATAAAACAAAATCTTTTTTTAAAAAAAAAAAGAAATTTGTGTTTAAAAATTAATCATAGGCCAGGCATGGTAGGCACATACTTTACTCAATAGGCTGAGGCAGGAGGATCCTAAATTGGAGGCCAGTCTGGACAACATAGAAACACTCTAAAAATAAATGAGGGTTTGGTATGTAGCTCAATAGAGCTTAGTCCTCATCATTTCAACAAATAGATAAAACAAATATACATACATACATACATACATACATACATACATACATACACATGACTTTCTCTTTATATCTGCACTCCGTGAGTCAAAGCTCATCTTAAACTCAACACCTTTTCTTCACAAACTTGGTGTGTAGAAGGGGCTGGGACTCAGCATTTCATACAGGTATCTTGGAGGAGTCTGGCTCGGGTCCTCTGAGCGCACTTTGGAAAAACGTGCCCTATGCCTTACCATTATTAGATCTCCTTCCGGGGTTGGAAGCAGGTCATGTTYGTGCATCTAGTCTGGCCTCTGAGATTTCTCTCAAACCCACCATTTCCAATTTAGGGATGAGAGCAGTGCTGGATCTGGGTCTGGCAAAGAATAGCGTGAGGACCGCAAATGAGTTCAGAGCAAGTATCTCAAGTGCCACTTTAAATGATGCTGACCACCGCGCCACACTCCTCAGCTAAAGGCTGCAGTTAAACAGTCACTGCCCACTCAGGTGAACCGCAACTGAAACTTCTTGAATAACTGTTAATCACTCATTGGCAGTTAGTAGGCTTAGCCCCACCTCCGTTGCTCGGCAACCTGGCTTGGCAGGCACTGGCCCCACCTCCCGGGTTCTTAAGCAAAGCCCCTTRACGTGGAAAAGAGCAGAGGACAAGAAAGCTACCAAAGGGAGTCTGGGGTTGCTGCTCCCCTTCCAAGTCAGGCAAAGCTAGGAGCAGGAGTCCCTCTTCTTCAAGGGTTTAGGGCATCAGACCTTAACAGCTATCCAGTAAACACGGGTGCCTCATGGGACATCAGAGTCCACAGGAGGCCTCTGGGCCAAGGCTGCTAAGCCTGAAAAGAGCTGGTTCCCAGACACAGCTGAGGACAGCCTTGGAGGGAAGGCTGCTCCGTGACAGTTTGGTCTTGACATGGAGATTCAACAGTGCTTGAATATGATCTTTAAGAATAGTCTTAAGATACAGTGGAACCAAAGTTTGTTACAGAAAATCTGGACGGGGSGGGGGGGGGGTGTATGTGTGAAAACAAAGTGGAAAAGCAGGAGACGGAAGTGGAAAGGGGGAAGGGAAACGCAGTCGAAGCACTAGCTTCAAGAGGTGGGAGTTACTGTACACCGTGCACAGTGCGGCTCGTCTCCTGGCAGCCAGAGAGCGCGTCAGACGAGTAACACTCGACGATTTGATTAGTGGAATGAAGCCTCTGCACTGACCGTTTATTTTTTAAGGAAGAGAGACCACCCTCCTGAGTTCTGAGCAAAGCATGAACCACAGCTTCCCTGTGCTCCTTCCCATCTGACACCGCAGCAGTAGCAAAGTGACAGTGGGGTTGGGTCCCAACAGAAAACTCAAAACAGTAAGACCCAAAGTCAAGGCCCCATTCCTCATACCAAACCTCTAGACTTGGGAACATCCYCCAGTAGAGTCACCTCCCTCTTTCAGCCCATCCCCAGGGCAAACTCTATATATTTAAAGCTTTTTTCTYTTGGCTGAATTTGTAAACTCAAGTTCACCCACATGGTTGGGGATCGAAAACAGTAAATGCTCTGCCCAATGGCCTTGCATGTGAAAAGTTAGGTTGGGAGGTATTTTGACCCCTTTTAAATTGCTGGTCTCCTTTCACAATTATTATCTAACACTCCCAAAAAGTGTGTCTTGATACCAAGAGCCAAGCCCTCCCTGCTTCTGCATCCAGAAACTTTGAAATCTTGCACAAGATACACACTCAAATGAGCCACTGGGAATTTGATCCCAGTGATCAAAGTTAGAAGTGATAGCCCTCCATTGCTATGCTCAGGAAATACTATGATGTGGAGCGGGGGTAGGCACCYRTTTTTGTGGAATTGCTCGTAAAGTGGAAGATCTTCTGGAGAAGGTGGAGTGGATTAGAAGCCTAAGATGATATACATATGATATAAATAAAACATAAGGTCCAGCCTGGGCTCGGCAAGTGTGGGGCTCTCCTGGGCAGTTGATACCATAAGGTTCAGTGTAAATAAACTGGTCTTAGCAGGTGACCAGTATGGATGTCAAAGAAGACTCAGCCTAGATCAATGGTAGAAGACTCAGAGGATTTGGAAAGACCGAGTAAAAAGGGCAATTGTGGCAAAAAAAGTTCAGGGCTTAACAACGAACACTTACAGAGGGAGACAGTGAGCAAAGCAGACCGGGTGGAGATGTCACAAGGAATGGACATACCAAGGAGGTCTAGGTGGTCCAGACACCCACCCCCTGGACATTTCAGTGAGGACAGGAGCTGTGGGCCTTGTTTTTAAGTGTAGTCTAGTGATGTGAGTTTCCAGTTTTAAATRCCATTGGCCTAGGCTAACTTTATGATTCAAGGCACTGAAGCAAAATGTGTTTACAAAGACCAAGGAGGGGCCTGCACACAGGTAGCAGAGGAAACCCAGGTTGTAGCCATGTGCARGAAAATAGAAATAACCACATTGTATGGGATTGGGGAGCTTGGGGACTGAGGCGGGGAAGGCACTCCAAGAGCACAGGGGATTAAGAAGACTCGAGACATTCGGGCATTTGAAACRGCCATCTGATGCCTGAGAATGCAGGGCTAGAGCAGAAACATTAGATAATTCATTTATTCATTCAACACACACTTATTGGTAACCTCTGGCATATCCAGCTCTATGTTGGGTATCAAAAAGGATATAAAAGATAGGTGGTGCCTCCCTTTGAAGAATTAAATGTAGACTCTCAAATGAGAAAAGACAGAAGCAAACGTAGTGGAACGGGCCCGAGGCTGGCTGCTGGACAAGTGGACCATCGATCCAGGGGAGGGGCTGCAACAGGGCTCTGTGCCTCACCATCTTTCCAATGTTTATATGGCTGGCCTGATTTACCACATGGTAGTCCTCTTCTCTCCTATTCCACTGTGTCCCTCTGCAAACAGCAGACTCATCTGAAGAGAATAGCGTCCTTAGAGGTCACAAGCATCCTCTGGTCAGACAGCCTTGAGGAAAACGAGTGGTCTAGATAGCAGCAGCTATGATGCAGCTCATGGAATAGAGGGCCAGTGGGGGGGGGGTCTCCAGTCCTTCCTAGGAGGAGGTGGAACGGGTGGGGACCCTAAACYATGTTTTCATTGGTGGTGTTAATTGGGAGGGTGTGGAGCATCTCTGGTCTTAGAGATCTGGACCTACCACAATCTCCTCCGGGCTACGTACTCTGTCCGGGATGAATTTCTATACTATACTGAGCATCGGAAGCTGACGAGGAGGAGGGTAGGGATGAGGCCRGGAACAGAGGTGGATGGAAGTCAGGTGGGCAGCTGGGCCCAGAAARGGATGGAYGGAMAAGTCCATCACACTACACTCAAGTGAAGCAAAACCCCACATTCCCACTTGAAAATGCTTTCTAAGCAACCAGCTAAGGAGAACGCTTTTTGGCAAACCTTGCCAGTGACTTTATCTCAAGAATGGTGTGTGTGTATACATGTTTCAATTTCTGCCACTGAAGTGTATTTGTGGGAGATTGTGTGCTTCAGAATATCCCTTTTAAACTCACTCGAATGCACATAATACAGTTTGTACTATGTAGTGTTCATTTTAGGCATTTTCAGAGAAAAAGTCGTCACCGTCAAGGGTAACTCTGAAATCCCACAAGGCTTGATAACCTTTTAAACTGACAGCAAGCAGTAGGTCACACACTTCTTACAAAAAACAAAAAACAAAAACAAAAAAAAACCAAAACAAAACTTTAATCTTCCCCAACACTTACCTTAGAGATGGTCATCACCCCGCAGAGACTGAATCTGTGCTGCTCTAACTTTTACTCTCTTCTTGACTGTCTTCGATGCTGTAGGAATTTTCTTTGACTTCATAAATTGAAGAGACACCGAACAAACTAACTTGGCTGCTTAGTCCCACTTGGCCGCCCACATACAGGAGGACACAGGCCACAGATAGGATCGATGGTCATCTCTTTCCCCCATCTCTATTGCATTGATGGATAAGATGACCCATCTGGCAAGAAGAACTGGTTTGCTTTTGGGAGCCTGGGACTCCCTACATCAACTGCTGGATATGCTCACAGGCATCCAGTCTCTAAATAGGGGACCATAGTCCCCCCCCCCCCAAGGTTTTGTTGAGTGACTTAACTGTTCATTATCAATGGATCAGAACTCTTATGTCTTGATCACTAAAATGGTCTCACCCCAAAGAACTCTCCCACCTTGCCCCTCTTCAGAAGTAAATGAGGCCAAACACTTAAGGCTATCCRCTATCCTCAACCAGGAGCAGAAAAGGATCTTGGTCATGTAGTCAGGTCRCTAATGAAGTGTACTTAAAGTGACTGAAACTTTGAACCAAAATATTTAAGTCAACTGAATGGCCATTGGGCCCTCTATGTAGCTCRGGCAAGTGCCACTGGTTTACCAAGGGGTCTGAGAGGAGCAGACTACTCCAGAAAGAGGACTAATGGATGCCACCTGGATCACCTTGTTCCTCTGCTGTCTCAGCATCCTGTCCACTTGGGCAGATGCTGGCTCTCTTCCCCCAAGCCACCCCTGGTGGCTGAGGTCTGAGTTGTGCATGGCGGCCGTGTCAATATGCCTCTTTGGATGTGTCAGATGATTGGGCCTTGTCACATGGATTGAAGATCTTATTGATTGTCATTTTGCTTCTGTGCGTAGGGACAGAAGGAGCCTGCTTCCTGCTGGGCAGGGGGAATGTGGCAGGCCCCCACTTTCCTGCCTGAGAGGAAGAGTAGCAACAAGGCAGAAGTCATCTCGGGCCCTCAGGGGGTGTCTTGGGGAATAGGGTTCCCTGTTCCCAGTGCTGAGTAAGCTCACAGGCATCCAGCCCCAGGTAAACGCAGGAAGTTGCCCAGYGCTCTGGTGAGCGAAACCTTGTCCAGCATCCCTGCAGCAAAGGCCCTTCATCCAAACATCAAAGAACGCCACCTTCCTCTGGTGAAGACAGACATCTKCCTCGACACGTAGGGCTCTTCTTAACTGACAACAGAGCAGGACCTCAGTTGAAAAGATGCCCTTTAGTTTCCTGAATATGAAAGGTTGGGGAGGCAAGTGCCCAGCACCCGCAACGTAACTGGAGCAAAAGTCACTAGGTTCCCTTTSTAGTTTGGAATCTTTTCTGGAAAAAAGAAAAGAAAAGAAAAGAAACATGTCCCCAAACATTTGTGAGGAACTCCAACCACTCCTGTAGTGATACTAAGGGAATGGGGCAGAATGGGCAGAGCTTCAAAGGTACATCTCCTCTGGCTTTGGATCAAAATTAGTATGCTGGCTCCAGCTGGTGCGAAGAGGCTGTGGGCGGGCGCGGAGTCTCCAGGCCTGATCACACACTAAGGATGCCACCAGTTCATCCTCTGAGCATCTGTCCTCAGGACCCTCCCTATAAGCAGGCCCCGGTGAGGCTATAAAGCATCACTACCTTCCCACTGAGTGTCAGCGACCCCCACACAGGCCTAGCAGCCTGGAGCTGGAGGGCACCCTGATGCCATCTTGCCGCCACTTCTCAGCGAACCCCATGTGGCTGAGGCTGGTAGACAAGGCCTCTGGGGGCGCTCTTCTGAACTCACAAGGCCATTAGATCTGTGGAGCCAAGAACCTAGCCTTGGGATCTTGTTCACAGAGAATCAGTCTGAGACATCAATGGCTTCAAAATAATCTGATTTCTTGGATGTGTTGGGATGTCATAAGTACCTGTGTATGTCTTCTGTAGGCCTTCTTAGAAGGACTGTGGACTGACACATTCTCCCCTATCTCCCTCTGGAGAAAGATGCCAAGCCTGGAGAGTGTCTCATGACCCACTGAACATTTGTCCTGCATTGAGAAGCCTTCTCCATCTTGAGCCTCCCCATGCAGCCTCCTGTGCCCTCTGAGACTGCTCACTTTGCCAGGGGCGTCCATGTCCTACTGTGTCCTCAGTTCAGTCAGTTCAGACTGCAGCAGCATCTCTAACCACAGGCTATAGTTGTGGCCTACAGCCTTAATTTCCCAGGGAGAAAGGTGGCTGGGGTGTGGGAGAGGTGAGGCCTGCCCCATCAGCTTCTACCTACAACAAGCTCCGCAGTGGTAGATAGCCAAGAACGACCTTTTATGTTAGCTGGAGCCGATACCCTGAAGGGAGATTGGCCACAGCACCCTGGGTCTGGAATGTTTCTCAGCCATTAAAACATGCCAGAAGTTTCTGAGGACTACAGGCCCTCTCTTCACTAGAACAGCACATTTCTCCCAGAGTCCAGCTTTATTTTTATTTTGAAAAAAAAAAAAAAGGTCAAAATAGTTAACCACATACTGTGGCCCTCAGCCCTGTACAGTCCTGTCTGTCCCATTCTCAATAGGCCCAATTATATGGACCCTTTGCTACATCTGCCTCATGAAGGGTTTCCTGCAACTCTCGGCTCACCACCTTGCACTGYTCTCCCAAGATTTCCAGACACTGTTTGCTGGTTCTCCTGGGGGCCGACTGCCACACTGCCTTTGATCTCCGCCTGTGTCTGCAGCTCATCTGGCTGGCATGSAGGGGACCCGAGCCGTTAGCACTAGTCCTTAGGAGCTATGCATGCATCTGTCTTGTTCCTTCTCTGATCCACACAGTTTTTATTGAAGAAACCCCGCTCAAATGCTTCAAGTTCTAGCTCAGATGGTACCCTCCCATGGAGAAAACATCATATCCACCTTGGACATGGTCTCGATCTCTTCCCAGCAGGGCTGATGATCTCCTCCCATTCAAATCAGCATTCCCAGGTACCAAGGCTGGGAGAAGAGGAAAGCCCTGAGTTTCTGTCCTTGAATGGCCCAGGGTGAGACATCGAGGCTGTGAGGCCCAGAGAGAAGGCACAAGCACTGTGAATCCCTGGCAAAGAAATTGTCTCCTTTGTAATAGCCAGTGAAGAGCATAGAGCCAGCATTCCTGGGGCCTTTGTGAGTCTCCTAGACTTGAAAGACCCAACCAGAAATGGAGTAAGGAGGAGGGGATCAGGTGGGCCTTTGGATATTTGTAGCGGTTATCTCATTCCCAACCACAGGGTTTGTTGCAGGGTGTAGGTGGCTCAAAGCCTCTGGGGGAAGGGGTGATCTCAAGGCCCCTGGAACTTCATTGTTAATGCCCGAATGAGCTGCCCTCTGCATTGAGGGGTATATTATGTTGGATTTAAACCCACTGGGCCTTCTGCATCCTCAATTAGTACAAAGGTCCAAAATCATTCCTGGAGATCCCTGTGGTACACTTCAACTGTCCAAGGGCCTCTCGAGGGTCGTTTTTCCCTGGGGCAGGGAGCAGAGAATGAGCCCTTCCCACAATGAGAAAGTTGAGCAGTCCAGAGATGTCAGCAGCCTCGATGGTTCACATGACCTACAGCTGTTTCTGACTCACAACAAAGACCAGCAAGCCCCAACTCTTTCCTACAAATAGGATGGTGTTCTTGATAGTTCAGAGCCCCAATAACATTGTAGATAGGCGCAAAGATCCCTTTATATGTAGGTAACAATGTGGCCCCCGCAATAGTCCTCAGTACCCTTGGGGAATTGCAAGCCTAGGGCTGCCCAGGACACCCACGTCAGATGCTGTCACACTCTGCCACAATTTTGTCACCCTCCCAAAAGAGGCAGTCGCACCAGCACTTGAGCACAGCCACTCTTTGGTGGGAGGGGGGCTCTTCAGCTCCAGGCACAGTGCCTTACATTGTTTTTGTTTTTAAGGTTTTCACTTCCTTTAGACTTGCCCAAAGTCCACATCGTATTGCCTTTGATCCCCCATCCCCTCTGTACCACTTATCCAGCTTTGAGATAACCTGGTCACACTTGCTCACTCACAGTGATCTTCTACTTGCTACATACAGCATTCTACTTCTCCTTCTACTCTGTGAGTCCTGCCTGGGGAATTTTTTTACTGGCTTGGTCTTAGCTTCTGTAAGCTCTGACTGCAGCAGGTCCTTGTTAGGGGCCACG
>BDUI01000705.1:63193-92236 GCA_002335545.1 Apodemus speciosus | reverse complement strand
AATACTTCAGAAAGCCTGTGCTCTACAAGGATTGCTGCAATACTGTCTTGAGGGTGGGGATCGCCTCTAAAGATGTTCCAGAATCAAAATGAAATYTCACAGGACACTTCCCTGCCCACCTTATTGTGGGTAGCCACAACAAGGAAGACCTGAGAGATGGGATACTCAGAACACATCGAAGAGCTCAGAAGGGCAAAGGGGACACAATTCCGTAGAAAAACTACATATCAAATATAGTTCCTACACAGAAGCTCTTGTTGACTGAACCAGTGCAATACTCTGAGGTGTTCTTTTCCTGGCTGTGACTTGGGGACCTTATAGGGATGACCCAAAGCTCACAAAAGATAGGSGCTTCAGGCGGAGAAGATCCATTTGATGCCTTCTTCCTTTTCTAGGCTTCTCTTACATCCTCAGGGAGAGGACACACTGATGTTTGAGCTGGATGGCTTGCTCCTCTGCCAGGTCAGTGTCTCTGCCTGGCCGAGGCAGCTCGGGTTTGGGAGTTGGACACAGCAACCTTCTTCAGCAAAGCATCATCGTCTATCTTGACCACCTCCAGCTTGTCCATGGCTCTGCCATACAGCTCTCTGATGACCCCTTGTTCCTTATCACCTGGAAACAGAGAAGGCCATGTTTATCAGTGGGCCAGGTGGGCAGGGCAGACCTCTTCCMTCTCACTTCTATATCTAGAGGTTGGACTGGTTGTGACAAGGTAGAAGTCACCTTGTACCCTCGTGGGGGGAGGGGTGGTTCTTGAGAAATGGCATTCCCTATGCCAAGTGTTGGATAAGCCCAGAGACATCTAGCCTAAAGTAAGAGGCTACAGCTCCCTAGAGATTTATTTATTGCCYAGCATCAGTRAAGTCAGAGCACAMAAGAATCTTTTTCCATGCATGGACAGAAATGTACGCAAATAGTTATTTATAGCTGTTCTCAACTGGAAACAGAGAAAAGGGACCCTAGTCAGACAGCAAGGTTCTTTTCTATTTATGGGACATGAAGATTGTGGGGGCCAAGTACCCATGCACATACACACCCCCAGTAGCTCAAGAAAAGTTCACTAGTTTTTTTTCTTCAGTTTTGGATCATTTTCCAACAGCCTAGTGCCCTTGTAACCCAGGGAGCTGCTGCTCTGCCGTCGGGGCGGGCATGATACTGTCTTTCTAACAAAACACTGCAAAATGCTGCGATATTATTTGAACAACCTAACTTTAATGCATAGCTGAGCCTGCAGGAAGATAAGAGAATCCACCACCACCACCACCACCACCACCACCACCACCACCACCACCACTACCCTACTTAGGAGCTAGACAGGAGAAGGAATGAGGACTACGGACAGTTTGTTGCAAGTAGCTATTGACAGCTGCTAAAAAGGTTGGGGAGGGAGTGGGCAGGATCGGAGATGTCATTACGGAAGCCTTGACCTTGAATAGACCCAGGGAGAAAGCAAAAGCCTACTGCATGGCTGAGGCCTGTTGGAACTAAGATGTTCCTTACACACACCAAAAAAAAAAAAAAAAGACATTGGAGCTCAATCAGAGCAATACCTTGACACAGAATGAGCTTTTAAAGGTTCACACAGGGAAGCGAGAATTTGTCTGTCTTAGTCTGGGTTCTGAGGAGARAAGCCTCTCCCAGAGAGTGTCTATGAAAGTTTGGATTTTTAATACCACCTAGCCTTATCTATTGGGCTATCTCTGAGGTTATAATATTCCAAAAGAGCCAGATATAAGTGAACAGAAACCTCTCTAGGACCCACCTATATACCTGGTCWCACAGGAGTCCCACAGATAAAGCCCAAGGAGGGAAAAGCATATTATACAAGCAACCCTTGGTTGATATTTTCTTCCTATATAGATACTGTTGCTTAATACTGAACACTCRTGTCACAAAGCAGAATTCCACTTGTAAGAATGTATTCTCTTCTTTTCTGAGAGGGACCACTGAATTCTTTGCCGTTCCCACACGTTTTTGCACTTGGGGACCACACGGGGTCATTACATAAGCAACAGACTCTCATTTGCAGTCTCATGCTTGTTGATGCTTCTCACGATCAAAGCCTATGAGTCAGCTCACACCAGAGGCAAGGAAGACTAAGGCACAAGCCTCCTGGATCCTGCTCTTAGGACTTATTTTTGCTTCTTTCTTTCTTTCAGCCAACACTGGCAATGCATTTAGCCATCTGCTTCTCTGACAGGACACCAACCGTGTCTGAGAGAAAGCATCTGGGGAGAAGCCGATCTTTTAAAGCTATGATTGATGCCCAAGACAGATAATGCCTCAATGGATGGTTATCATTTGACTGCTCGTTGAATCTATAGTTCAGGTAGAAAACCTGAACCATAGGGGATAGGGACCAAATCCTGGGGTTCAAACTGTGGGTAGAAAAGGGTCAGTGAGAATCTCTTAAATCACCCAGAATCTGAAAAGCCCAAGAATGGTGAATATAAAGGGTACAGGAAACAACAGTACAAAAAAGGTTCTCTCTCTCTCTCTCTCTCTCTCTCTCTCTCTCTCTCTCTCTCTCATTCTTATTTTCCTGGCAGCCTTTTGTCAAACAGAGTGCATTTTTTGACACTCTGGAATGAGACTGAATGTTGCTCCTTGCCCCTTGCTCCGGGTGTGAAATGACTGGACTCCTAGAGGGCATTGGTATCACTAGATAACAATCAGCATCTGGAGGGCAGAGCTGATGTCTGATTCCTGAGCACTTGGTGCCAGTTGGCATTGTCAGATGGTCAAGGTATATCCTTGAGGAGAGGCACAAGGCATGGGGCCATCACTCTCTGGACCCAGGCTGGCCCATACATACAGCTCCGCAAACCCACATCCCAGGAAGCAGGGATGAGAAGAAAGCTGATACACAGCAGGACACTGAATGCCACAAAAATGGATATCCAGGGCCAACAGCATCTTGGGAGACCCCTTGGGAGAATTTGGCAATACTGACCGCATCCACCTGTCTCATGGCTCACACATACACAAGGCTCTTCTGAGGTAGAATTTACTGGTGCTGTGACACTAGCATTCCCAAGCCTGATCCACTGAAGTGCATTTCCGGTCATGGACATGATTGCTGGGCTGATACCAAGTATTTAGAGAAACATGGCCAAGACTACTGAAACTGAACAGGGCCGAGAGTGGGATTGGACCAACATCTCTTGTTGATACATGCATCCATGCTCACAGGACCTCGGATTCCCTCAACTAGTTCTGCCTAGTTCTGTGGCAATAGTTGCCCTGTAACCCAAATTGGACACAGACCTTTAAAAATTTTAATACTGGGGACTGAAAAAGAAGGGGGCAGCACAGCAGGGAAGGAAAAGGAAGAGCATTTATGAGCTATGAAATCTGAATACACATGAGAATTAGTTCCTGCCGCTAGGAGCTCTCCAAATCTCAGACTCTCTTGTATAAAGTCATTGCTGTCAAATTCCACGCCCACTTTGAGGAAAAGGAAAAGACGTAAGAGAATCCCTGCTTCCCCTGTTTCCTCACAGCCATCCCTACCTCAGGAGACTAATGACTTAGACTCCCTTTGTTCTTTTTGGTCATGATAGTCAGGTATCCCATTCATACAAAACTTGTAACTGGAGGACCCTGATGCAACTTTAAATACAGACACAAGTCAGTGTCGCCCTGGCGGGTGGCCTTTCTAAGGGCGTCAGAATGCTCCAAAGGCTGCCACTAACCAAGACTCAAGTAACAGTTAAGACCCTCTGGCCTTCCCCAGCCAAGAAACTCAACTACCACTCTCTATGTCAGTCCTTCCACGTGTGCTATGGAACCCACCACAGGATGATAACAAATGGAGGCTTTGTGGAGGGGACCAATCATTCCCCAACCACTCTATTGGCACTTTGTTTCTAAGGTGTTTTACCTTTCTTTTGTCTGGTTCTACAAATGAAACCTATGCCAATGAGGATTATTGCTAATAATAACTGAGGGAACGCCACTCTCACCAGCCCCAAGGTTAACCACTTTGGACTTTGCCTACTTGTCCCATGTCTAGAATAAACACAACAGCAGGGGAAAAATCCTAGAATTGAAATGAGCCTCCTATCTCATCTGGGAAAGAGTAAGAAGCTTCTAAACCCAAACAGAATATGCCAAGCTGAAGAGCTCTGTGAAACTGAGATGAGGCCTGGGAGGCTTGGACAGATGCTGGGCCTTGAAAGACAGGCAATTGCTGGTGCATTGCACCATATCCAAGACCACAAACCTCTAAGCATGGGGACTATGTCTTATTCACTTTTGTCCCTCTGTGCCTGGCACACAGCAGGTGTTTAATGAGGAGAAGCAACAATTGATACCCAAGGTCCCGGAGTGTCGAGTATTAAAGGTTGTAGCCCAGGTTGTCCCCATCCCCTGGTCTAAGTGCAGGCCTTGCCAGGGTCTCCCGACTATGGTCAGAGGGAATAAAAACCAACCTGGTGTTGGAAGGGGTGTCAGCAAGACTGAGGATTCAAAAAAGTTTATTGCAAGCAATCAGACTTTTTATACCCTTATCAGAAACAGAGTACAATGGTGGCGGCCAGGATACAAAGATGTCTAAGACGAATTGGCCTGCCAAACCTTAATATGCTGACTTCCTTGACTTGTAGGGAATGCAGAGATACACAGGTAGTCTTGAATGCTTCACTGTCTGAGGGAATGGTTCAGTTTCTCAGGAAGCAGAAGGTACACAGTGCCCCAGGCGGCATGGATTCCAAAACCCAGGATATATGCCTCTCAAGAAAGCTGGACCAGGCCAGTGCCACAGCTCCCGGTGCCCTGGGGTGGGAATTTGGGAATTTGGCTCAGTATGAAGTCAGGGTGTCTAGGAGCTCAAGCAGAAGACAATTGGCTTCTACTGCTTCCGCTCTGGAAACAGAGTCCCTATCCTGACCTCCTCTTGTCTGAGAAGAGCCTGAGCCTGTGGGGGAAACACTTATGAATCTTTTCTGCTTGCTTGGGGCCATCGAGAGACCCTGCACCATTGCCTACATCTCCGGTAAGGACACGGGACCTTTCACTAGGAGACAAAAGCACTGTAATCTGATAGTGACCTCGTATTTTCTGTGGGTATGTCTTGTCTTCACAGCTGATTTGGAGATTCTAGAGACTAAGAAAACTGTGGTTTTCAACACACACACACACACACACACACACACACACACACACACACCATCCTATGGCAAAGGATAGGGCACAGGCAAATCTACCACTGTCTCTCTGATGAAGAGAGAATCCTAGGCTCCTGTTTATAGCATCTGGGTCTGCATGGAGGTCTCCCACTTGGAGGCTCCAGGCATAATCCCTGCCCCCCATTTTAGGACCTGGCACCCTTCTGTCAGTTTCTTTTCCAAACCATAGTGCTAGAAGAGGGGAAAACTATACTAGCCTTGGAGTTTCA
Source organism: Apodemus speciosus (assembly GCA_002335545.1). NCBI lineage: Eukaryota > Metazoa > Chordata > Mammalia > Rodentia > Muridae > Apodemus > Apodemus speciosus. Next base: position 86,838 of record BDUI01000705.1, on the reverse strand, counting down.
TGTTTCTCTCCTACTTTCCTAAGAAATGATCTAGGWTCAACTTAGCTTTATGCCCATAGGTTTGATTTTACTAAATGACAATAAAGGGCAGTTATTTTCCAAAGCCATTGTGGGGCTAGTAATCTGTATACAATGCCTAGCACATGGTGGGCCCTGAATAGACAAAATATAGCAAGCACTAGCTTGTCATTAGACCAAATAGAGGCAGCCATATGTGCCCAATGCCACTTTCCACACTGACTTCCCAAATTGTACCATTCCTGCTGCAGGTAAGCAAGATGCGACCAGGCAGGACCCCCCCCTTCCCCCACAAGCCAGAGAGCCGAATCGTGTCTCTAGTCTGCATTCTGTCTACAGTGCTGTTGTAGAGCTGAGAATGGGAACCTGAGACAGTCCTTGCCAACCTCTCTCTCACCCAACTCTCTTGGAAGTGAGACACAAGAACAATGATTAACACAAGACTCAAAGGCCACCCAAGGGTCTGGGAGGCTTCTACGGGCAATGTCCCATCTAATGAGAGGGCTCTTCAGGGTGTTCAACTGCAAGCCTTAAAAAGCATTCTTTTCCAATTCCTTTGGATAACTCCAGATAATTCAGACCGTTTGACAAGATAATCAAATGAGGTGTCACTACATATTCTCAGATGCTATAAAGTAAGACAGTCTGTGATTTCTTTTAAATTTTTGAATAACTGGCGCTGGGGAGATGACTTGGCAGTTCAGTGTACTGGTTGCTTTTCCAGAAGATACAAGTGGCCCCCCAACCATCTGTAACTCTGGCTCTAGGGAATCCAATGCCACCTTCTGGTTTCTGCAGGCACCCAAATGTGTGTGTGTGTATACACACATACATAAAAAATTAGTTGAAAAAAATCACTACTTAAAATGATAGTAGCAACATTGGGGAGTGTAGCTCAGTGGTAGTACAGCATTTGTCTAGTGGGCTCAAAGTTCTGGGTTCAATCCTCCATATTGCAAAAATAACAAATACTAACATGGAAGAGTTTGATCAGACCTGCATCTATCCATTACCATGCATGCATCATCATGCTGCATGAGGAACTCAGAGCATGATGCAAAGAGGCAAAGGGGGTTGGGTGTGTGGAGGGTGGGGTCCTGGCTCTGGGCTCTTGCCTGTGGCTGAGGACAAGGAATAATGGTGACCAGGAACTTCTGTCTGTACCAGTGAGGATGACAAGAGATTTCAGATCTTCAAGAGGGGAGATAAGAACATCAGACCAGCTCAACACATGGAGCGAAAATAGAGGGGAAAAAAGAAACCCTACACGTCTTTCCTTTCTTTCTGTACATTTTAATTAGAGATCTTTATTATTTGACATATTAAAATGAAAATATTAAAACTTTTAAAAATTAAGACTAATTTTTAAAAGAGGTTTAAAAAAAGCAAACCTTGTTAAATTGGAATTTAGTGTTTAAACTGTGAATATTTATCCTAAAATTCTCCTTCATGACATTTTAGAGAAATAGTCACATGTAAGTGAAATGTTGATTATCAGTATTGTAGCATCTCGTACCACGCATTTCCATCACCAGGGGAACCACTAAGTAGACTATGACACATAAAACTATTGGCATACTAATCAGCAATGAAAAAATTGAATTCTCTACCAAACATGGGTCTGCCACCCTGGGAAGAACAGCAGGAAGTGGCGCCGCCATGGCCACTCACAAACAGGAAGCAGAGATTAGTTACCATGGGCAAGAAGAGCAGAAATACCAGGAGCAGGAAGGAGACCACTCCAAAGACATACACAAAGCCTGCTCAAGACCTGGAGGACTTGGACAATAGTGGAGCCCACTATCACTGCCAACACTGAACAGAAGCAAGAAGCAATAGCTGACCACCACTGAAGAAGTGGAGGCCGGGACAGAGAGCCTATCTGTGTTGCAGGCCAAACAAGGCTGCCAGGGAAACAGGAGCACAATGATGCTCTTGGCCCCCGTGTCCCTCAAAGCAAGCCTGCAAGTCTACTGAGGGAAACGCACTAGGAGAAGCTATCCCAGACCTCCACACTAAGTTGACAGAGGAGGTGTCTCTGGACACACACACTCTTCCTTCAATTTTCCAGTCTAAATTGATTACCAATGCTAAATGAAAATTACGAGGTAATTGACAAAAGATAATTCAGGGGATGCTCAGCAGTTAAGCGCAGGCACTGCCTTTGCAGAGGATAGGAGGTGGGTTCTTGCACCTGCATCTGGGTGACAACCACCTATAATTAGCTCCAGGCATAACAGATACCTCTGACTTCTGCAGGAAACTTACACTCACATTCGTATAAACCCTATATGCATACATATGCAGTCATAATAAAATTTTAAAAAATTCAAATGTTAACTGTATAGAAATTTATTTAGATATATGGGTGGACCCTGGGACTGCCTAATCTTGATACACGATGCTTTTTGTTGACAAATTATTTATAATACAATTTTATTTTTTTATTTTTAAAAGATAATAAACAACATTGAACTTAGAGGTGACAGAGACCTTGTAACTAGGAGACAAAATACACAAATGCTTGAGGTGGATATGTTAAGTGGCCCACTTGAGCCTAGCATTAGTAGCACACACCTTTAGTCTCTAGAGTTCCGGGCCAGCCTGGTCTACAGAATGATTTTCAGAACAGCCAGGGCTACACAGAGAAACCATGTCTCAAAAAACAAAAAAATAAAATCCATTTGCAAAGGACCGGAAGAGAGCTTCTTTAGCAGCTCAGACAGGGAAAGAGAACCAAGCAAAAAATACTGGATGTCATAAATTTAATGTCCAAGATGAATTCACATGACAGACTTATCACAGCAGAGGGCCAGAAAGTAAGAAGACAATCAGTAAGCTCAAAGACTAGATCAATAGGAATGATCTAATTTGTGGGGCTGGGATGTAGTTTAGTGAGAACTTAACATTCAAAACACTTTGTTGTCTGTTTCTAACACACACACACACACAAATACACAAGGAAAAAGAACATCTAAATTGATACACAAGGGAAAAAAACTCACAAAAGAATACCAAAGAGTTGGCAGAATACACACACACACACACACACACACACACACACACACATATGCACAGAGAGAGAGAGAATTGCTTCTTAAACACCTACTCCCTATAACCCTCCTCCTTCTGTTTCCCTGATCCTTTTATTCCTCTCAAATAGTGCCCCATCTGCTTTTATGTCACACACACATATATTTATATGTATGTTTGTGTTAGTATATATAATATGTGTATATATATTTCTATGCAAACACACAGATTCTGCATATAAGAGAAGACATTTGTCTTTCTGCGTCTGGCTTATTTCACTTAACATGATGGTGTCCAGTTCCATGCATTGCCCTGAAAATGACATAATTGCATTCTCCTTTGCGGCTAAATAAAATTCAGTACAGGGCACTTTTGTGAGCACAATGTATAGAATGGCCTGAAATGATTTTCATTCTATCATTGCAGTGACCTTAAAAACTGCAGCCTACAAAAAACCAAACAAAGAAACAAACAAAAAAAAACAAAAACAAGAAAACCTCCCCGCCATCACCGCCTGACTTTGACTATGCCTGGTCTCCTCCAGCCCTTCAATCTGTTCTTTGACTCTGTCCTGGGAGGTGGAGGGGAGGGGAGACAGTCACTCAGAGCTCACCTTCTTGGACCTCTCATATGGTTACATCAGCTGTAAAATACTTCATCCCACTGTCTCAGTTTTGGAATGAAATCTATGTGGGGCAGGGCATGCTCATTGATTGCAGCAGTATACTCAAGAGCAAAAAGGTGATACCACATCACCTGTTGGTAGATGGATGGTGTGTTATACCCACACGATGGACCTCAAAAATGAGGTACAAATGCCGCAGTACATATGGACTTCTAAAATGTGAAAGAGACCAGACCAAAAAAAATGCATACAGTTCCATTATTTGAACTCCTCAAAATTGGTAAACCCCACAGAGCCTGAAAATTTATGGTTGCTAAGGCCTGGGATGGGGGCAGGGTCCAGGGGTGGAAGTGGGGAAGTTTTGTGACTAGACAGAGGTGACGGGCTACAGGTGCTGTGAATGTATACAATGTGTCTGAGCTGTAACTCAGAGGCGCACCTGATTTCATGTCTCAAGCTTTACCTCAATGGGGCTGTATAGAAAGTCATGGGCAGAAACTTATAGTAACTTCCTGCTTTAAGAGTCAGCAGGTGCAGACTCTCAAGCTACACATTGAAATTCTGTGGGAATACACAGCCTTGTGCCTTCACCAGAGTTGGCTTAAGAAATAGTGGTTGATTTTAAAATCCCGACCGGCAGGACAGTCAATGGGGTTTCCTAGACCACCTAGGAAAAAATGGGGGACAAGAGACGGACAACAAGACAGGATTCTAATCAAGTTGTCAAATTGTATTTTCACACACTACAATATTTTAAAAAAGGTATAGGGAGGAAAARGGGGGACAAGACATTGTCGTCAGAGAACAATCTAGGGGYAAGCATTGCTTCTCGGGAACAGTTTCTCAATTGTCTCTCAGAATCTCATGAAAAAACTGGCTATGGCTACAGGAAGTTGACTAGGTAAAATGGTCAAGAGGAGGTGAAGCGGGAAGAGGTTGCTATGGTAACCTAACTGCAGGTGAGCTCTATTTGTTCTAACCAACTCAGGTGAGCTCTGTATGTACTGACCACCTTGCTATTTGACAAACCTGAGAGCTAGTATTTTTCCTTCTAAAAACATGCTTAAACATATAAGATGGCTAAAAGGAGGAGGTTTTGAGATCTATGTGAAAATGGCTCCTGGCATTAAAATGCCTACAAAGAAAACCTAACAGTAAAATTTACTGAGGTGATTTTTTTTAGAAAGATTTTTAAATTTYCYATTATGTGTATGTGTGTGCCTTTATGTGGGAATATGCATGTGAGCGCAGGTGYCMATGGATGCCTGAAAAGGCGTCGGATCTACTGGAGCTGGAGTTACAGGCAGCCATGAGTCACTCAACATGGGTTCTGAGGGCCAAATCCGCGTCTCCGGGGAGAGCAGTGTGTGCTCTTAACTTCTAAGCCATCTCTCCACAGGCCCTGAGATRATTTCTTAAAAGAATGAAGAGAGTGGCTTTCCAATAACTAAAGACTGAGCAAAGTCACTGTCCAAGACCTACACAGTAGGAAAGACTGTGGAAAATTGTTTAAGCAGAAAGAACATCACATCATATGGAAATGGGGATCTGCACGCAAGAACAAGATCCTGTACGGTGTGAACAGGAGAGCAACAGTGAGGCCATTTCTTCAGGTCACTGGCTTGCACCCAGACCGACGTCAGTACTGCCTCTGCTGAGCAGTTCTAAAGCATACGCTTCAGACCTTTGCCAGGCGCACAYTTGAACCCAGACCCCCAAAGCTCCAGCCTCTTTCTGTCTCTCGCCTTTTGAGACACCRAAACATTGCCACAGTGATACTCTTACTGCAGTAAGTTCACATAAACTAAGTTTTGCCTTTTAAAAAACAAGAGCCAAGTATAGTGCACACGCTATAATCCAGTGTTTGTATAAAAAGATATGTCTGCCTACACAGAGAAAGATCTGGGCAGGTCCCTACAGGGCCCCTACTAAGGAGGGTTTTTTCTTTTTTCTTTTTTTCCTTTGAAGGGTTCTGGAACTTAACTTCTTCCCTTTGACTCTTTTTATTCTTTTATATTGTCTTGGTGCCCCACAACAGATATCTATTACCTCTACAGTCTAAAAATTCCAGCTTMAAAAAAAAAAAAAACCAAACAAACACACAAACAAAAAAAAAACCCTATGGCTCAGGCTATGTTGCCATGAGAGTCCAGAGACAAACATTTGACATAAACTGTCTCCTGGTCAAGGATTATTCTTTGCTAGGCTGGACAGAATAGTCTGGGCAGAGAAATTTTATTATACACAACATTCTTTTCTTAGTCATTAAGAAAAGTCAAGAGTCATACCCCTCTTCAGCCTAGTGGGCCTGCCCCCTGGGGCAGAAGTCCCATCAGAGCGCACTAAGGTTATGGGAAGAATCTCTGGCAGAAGCAGTTGGGGTCTGGGGTGGCGAATGGGGTCTTCAGTGCACTGGGGCAGAGGATGAGACAGTTGACCTAGTTGGGGTGCTGAGGCAGACACTGAGCTTCCTGCCTGGCTGCACAGTGAGAATGCAATGTCTCATCCCTGAGCAACTATTCCCAGAAATCCACCTCAGCCAGGCCCAGACCAGGGGCTGAGTCTGAGCGTCACTACCTTCCCAGTGAATGGTAGTGACTCAGGTACCGGCCGAGCAGCCTGACGACACGTCCCACCTGTTTCTCAGTGAACTCTATGAAGCCTTCAATGCCATAGAAGGTGGGTCCCCCTTGGGACCATTTTTGGGCTTTTCCACACCATAAATCAAAGCATTCCTTGTTTTGTCTTCATGGATGGGATCCCCGAGACAATGGAACTAGATGATTTCTTCTAGGTTCCAGGAAGGACTCCTCATTACTGACTCCCTAGTGAGAAAAAAGATCTAGTACCAGAAGGGAATTCTGTCCTTGAAGCAATAATATTTGCTGCATCCAAAGCAACAAATGCAGTAGGTTCYTATGAGATACGCCCTGGGCACAACCAGAACCCCTCAAACTCCCCAGGGTGGCTTACAGAGAAACTGATGAAACCACAGTGTGGCTCTGTGGCTCTCTCAGGCAGGCAGCTTTGGGAGGAAGCTCGCCAGGAGTACTTCTGCTACCATTTCTCCTACTTTTCAATAGCTTTGTTGAGAAACAAAAATTAAGTTAGAACTTAAGATGATGTTTTAGTTGTAATGTGTATGATGCTCAGCGGCCACCTTAGGACATGGTCTTGGTCTCTTCCCAGCAAGGCTGATCCCTACCCACTCAAACCCATACTCCTTGGAGCCAAGGAAGACCTGGAATGTCCTGTGTTTCTTTCCTGGATGGCCAGGATGGGACAACAGTAGAGCTGTGGGGCACAAGGAAAAAGAACAGTGCCATGCATCCCTGACAAAGAGTTGCCTACTTGAAAATAGCCAATGAGGAGCACTCAGTCAAGGTACCCCTGGGTCTTTGTGATTTTCCTAGAGTAGTCCTATGTGGAAGTGAAACCAGAAAATCCAGATAGGAACTTGATCAGAGTTGGGGAATGGCTCTGATGGGCCTTTGGGTATTTGTAGTGTTTACCTTGTCTTCCTAAAATGCTTTGGGGTGGTGCATTACTTGGGGGTCAGTTGTGCTTTGAGTATAGGCTCACAGCGCACTTTGTGTTTGATTTAAACCCATAGGGCCTTCTTCTGGGTCCAAAATTAGGACACAGATGGAGGGGGATGCTGGAGACTCCCTCTTCAGTTCAAAGATACCTCAACCTTGTTTTTCCTGAGGAAGTAATTGAGCCTCTTAGCATCCCCTGGCAAGAAAGTTAAGCGATGAAGGGATTTCAGCTGCCATGCCTTAGGCCACGAACATGACCTAGAGATGCTTCAGAGCCATGTTCCTGGCTCCCCACCAATCACAAACAGCAAGTTGCTAATGCTTCCTAGCAAATAGGATGGTGTTCTTGATGGTTCAGATCCCCCAGCAAGATTACAAAGCTCACTGGCAATCCCTTTTATACTGAGTCACCCCAGTTTGTCTTTTCGGCTCTTCTGTGGTACCAAAGCCCCTTTAACACATCACCTCCCTGGATAACATTTTCTTTGTTGTGCTACTCAGCTTCTAGGGCTCAGCCCAAGGGAACCTTGCCTCCCAGAAAGAATCACAGTGTCCTGTCTCCAGGAGCTCAGAGCTTTGTCCAAGTCTTTCCAGTGAAATGCAAGCTGAGGCTGCCCTCTCCTTTCACATGGAGATATTTAAGAGAGACTTTTTCCCCCTCCAGACATTCTCCTTTAGTCGAAGATCTTGACTCAGGTTCCAACCTATACCCAGAAGTAGCATGGTGTTGGAATACTAGAACTTTGTTGATAAAATGTTTGAAAAGAACATCTGCACAGCCAGAGAGCTGGCTGCTGGCTGTGTGGATAGCTGGTTATCATGGCACAGTAAAGTCTAACATAGACTTCTAGAATTAAGCCCATGCAAAGACTGTTTAGAACCCTAGTTCACGACAGTCAGTGGTAGCCACTGTAGAAATACATACCATTGGGGGATGATACTGGAATGCCAGAAGAGGAGAGGGGGGTCAGCCACCGCAGGCTGCCCAAAGCGCAGGGCCTGCAGTGGACCAGCTGAACTCACTGTTATCCTAACTGCATCATTATCCTAATTGCAATTGCCTCCCACTCTACAGGATGCTAACCGCACCAACATTACCAGTACACGGGGTCACAGTGCACTGCAGTGCCATGCTCTCTCCCGAATGGCAACCCTGCCTCCACCATGTTGCAGACAGCAATACCAGAGCTGCTAACCCCTGGCCTCTGAGCCTGATATTAGCCAGCCAGCACAGAAACTACCTTGACAGACTAGGACTGTGCTTCCTAGCCACAAAGACAACTGGCACTGTCCTAAGGACCAATCATAAGCATGCTTCAGAATCTGTGTCCCTCATTGAGACTAGCTGAGGTTCAAGGACAGGTCCCTGGTCCTGATGGATAGCTCCTTCTCCTGTGACTTCCTCTTGCAGTGGCCACTGAGGATCAGCACACCTGACCTGTTCTGAAGATGCTGCTCCCCCTCTAGACTCAGCACTGCTAGCGAAGGATAGCCACCTTCTTAGCACCCCTGTCAGGCATCCTAGGAAAGCAGTGAAGACCCTGGCCCTGCTRCTGACTGCCTGACCTAAGGCAAGTTCCTCAACCTCTTTGTGCCTCGGCATTTCCAAGAAAGCCTACAGAGCTGGGATGAAGGTTGAGACCGTGCGCGGCATAACAAAGGCCATATGGCTCTTGTTAAGATCCCTGATTCCTCAGGACATCATATGGAGTTCTGTATCTCCTGCAGTTGTCCTTAACTGTGCAATATAACTTCCCTTCAATTTTGGATTCAACTCCTCTGAGACTGGGGCTCTCTCCTTACCTAAGGCCTCACCTCTCTTAAACTTTMTCTTGTGTAGAAGTATTGAAAAGGGATGCAGGCGCATCCCTTGTTGTATGTTGGCCTCCAGAGGCTGGTTCTCAGTCATGGTGCCAGCAAAAGCCTGGAACATCTCTGTCAAAGAAGAGGAGACCTACCGAGAGCACAGAAGGCCAGCATGCAATGCCTCTGAGAATGCACTTTTGAACCCACTGGGCCACTAAGTCTGTAAAGCCAAGAACTGTGAGCCTTGGCATCTTGGTCACAGAGAGTCAGTTTGAGATATCRCTGACTCTCACTCAGCACRTGATGACCTATGACTACCGGAGTGTAGGTTTCAATGTACTACGCAGTTATGTATGTCCTCTGATGATCTTCCTGGAAGTCCAGGACCATGACTGGATACKCAGCCACTTCCCCTCTGGAACCTATACTAAAGCCAGGCATGAAACACAAGGTCAGGAGAGACCCAGGTAAGGCCTCGTGGCCGACAATAAGGAACTCCTGCCCTAACACGGGCCTTCTCACATAGTCCTGCCACGTGGGACTGCCTAGAGCTCAATGCCTCCATCTCCTCACTGGCTGATTTTTTTCGGTAGTTCTGCTCTCAAGATGGAACTTGATTAGCTCCAGTATTTATCGTCTGCAGTTTGTCCAGCTCTGAGAGGACTTGGTCTGGCTAACCACTCACTTGTTGGCATTTGCTGCCCACACGGCCCAYCTACACTTTTCATTTCTCTGCCAGTTTTTCTCCAGCCTGGTCATCAGTTCAGCCCTTTCCAGCCACAGCAGCGCCATCTCCCAACTTCAGAATGTCRTTTGGTTGTGGACTCACTCACTCTCTTGATGGATTGTCTCCAGCCAGAGGAAGGTTAGCTGAGACATGGGGAGAGCAGGCACCTGCTCAAAGGGTAGCCATACCTGATACTGTGGCAATCGGCAGTAATCTTGTTATACACACACACATACACAGAGACCAGGTCATGCTCAGAGATGGCCAGATCTGCTCCTACAGGGCTTCCTTCAGCTCCTAACGCAATGTCTTATAATGTTTTCAAAGGGTTTCCAAAGCCTTCTTGTTCATTCTTCGAAGGCCCCACTGTCTTTGATCTCCACTGCCAGCTGAAGCCTGTCCAGCTAGGGATGACCCAGTTACACTTGGTTTTGTTGTTGTCGTGGTCATTGTTGTTGTTTTTATGGGGGCAGGTTTTTTTTTGTTTTTTGGTTCTTTTTCTTTTGTTTTTACAAGCTTGTGCTTACTGTTCTCATGTATATCTTGCTCTTCCTTGTACTTTTCTGACTCCCAAATAGTTTTTACTTACTTGGTCTTCCTCAGAACCCACAAGCTTGCTTCAAGACTTAGCTCAAATGGCATCTGTCCTTGAGAATTCTCTTCTATACTGAGGGCCTGGCACATCCAATCTTAGCCTTTGCTAGGGCCCTGGACATCCCTTTTTTGTCTGCCACCAGTTATCTTAATCTTTGGCCCAGTACCCCTCATAGGTATCATATACTTACTGGGGCATCTTCCAAACTTTTGTTGCTTAAGGACCTAAGATACTGGCATAGTAGGTGCTCAGTAAATAAATATATTTCCCCTATGTTGCTCTCTCTTGGGGCACCTTCAAAGAAATGTGGTCTTGACATGGATACAGCACAAACTTAGGAGTTTATACAGGAAACACAATGGGAAACTCTAAAGCCAAAAAGCTGCAAAGTATCACTAGGGGACAGAAGGTAGTAACTATGGTCACTGTTTCCTTACCTGGACACATGGCAAATTATGATGCTCCCAAAAGACACAGGCCCACAGCTGCCTGAAGATACCTGTACCACATGTTGTCACAACTTATAACAATCATATCACCCTTTCGAAAGTTTTAGTCTTTGTACTGGGCCATATTCACCTCTGGGTGGGGTGGGGGTTTTCTTTAGTCCCTAGCACAGTATCTTGCACTGCTGTTGGACAAATTTCCAGAATCTTCCATTTGGTTCTCTTAGGGTCCATGTCACATTATCATTGATTCTTCATCTCTGTCTGCAGCTTGTCTGGCTCAAGAATAACGTGGCAATGCTGGTCCATTCTGAGCTGCCATTCGATGTATACACGTGTCTGGACCTCTTTGTCTTTCTCCGCCGGTACTGACATTTGAACATGCTGATGTTTGGCCCCTCCCAGCTCTGTCAGTTCTGACTGCAGTGGCTCCAGCTCCCATAGCAGGTCCTTATCCTTATTCTAGGCTATGGCCTTGGCCAGTTCTTGGTGGGTTGCCTCTATGCTAGGTAAAGAAGTGGTCTACAACGTGTATGGAACAAGGATCTACCTATCTTCTATGGATCTGCTGCCTCCTGCCAGACCCTGAAGTCAGGAGGAGGGATGCACACCTGTGGTCCTAGCTACTCAGGAATCTGAGGAAGGGGGATTGCTTGGGATGAAGAGTTTGAATCTAGCCTGGGAGACATAGTGAGGACTTGTCTCAAACACACACACACACACACACACACACACACACACAATTGAAAAAAATCACACAGACACTCCTTCTTGGAAAACCTGTCCGTTACAGGCATCCACACATTGAGAAATACCTAAGAGGTACTTAAGTGCTGAGGGTGAGCAGGCACAATAGAAGTGATGTTCACTCCCTTACTAGATGCCTCTGTTCTTCCTGGTTTTCTACAGCACCAAGTCAGTATCTCAGCATTTATCAGGGAAAAATCTTTTTTCAAAAGTCCACACAGTACAAAACCCATGATTTCTTGCTCAGGGTTGCCTGGCAGACAGTGTGTTGTGTCTTGGCACAATATCTTGTACTTCTGTCATTCAGGATTTCCAGAAACTTCCACTGGATAGCCTACATCCCATGGCAAGTGTTCTCTTTTTTGGCAGTATCTGCTCCATTTTCCAGATTTATTCTCCAACCTCCTCCTCTTGCATATATCTCCTTATAACCTGGGCAATTGGCCAAAGGCATAGGCCTTTCAGTTAGTTTTCCTAACTATGAGGTTCCAGACACCAAGGCAATATGGAAGATTAGACTGCCACACTTAGAACAGCATTTCCGCAAATGTGTGCTTGGGAACACTGACCCTGCATGAGGTCCAGCACCAAACAAAACCAGTAGTGTCTCCTGAGGACTTGAGTTTGGGAAACTGCATCCTGGCCTTCTTTGGGAATCAGCTACACAACACTCCAGTGAAGGCTCTGAGAAGAGTTCAAGTCCCCAGAACTACTACTATGCAGAGAATGCAATTCAGGGGGAAACTAAGCTTTCTGAGGGGGAGTCAGGGATCCCCAGGAATCCAGGGTTGGCAGGACTGCCCGAGGCTGAGCACCACATCCCTAAAGGCAATGAAATTCCAGGGAGCACACTACCCTGACAAATTAATTTTCCCACCTATTAGGTAGACAGCCACCATAGAAAGGAAGATTTATGGGGAGATATAAGTGATACAATGCTCGAAACACACAGAAAGCCCAGCTGAGAAAAATGAAATACAAGATGGATCAAGGGCTGAACAAACTGTTTCCTGGACAGAAGTTCTTGGTGACTGAACCAATACAATATTCTGAGGTGTTTTCCCTCCCCGGCTGTGACTGAGAATCTTGAAGAGGACCAGAAGACATAAAGGATAAAGGTCCTGGGCAAAGAAGACCTATTAGGCTTCCTTCCTCCTCTTCCTTCTCCTCGCCTGGGCTCCTACCTCCTCTGAAAGAGTTCACAGCAGTACACCAGGTCTCTCTGCTGTGTCTGTCTGCTTCAGCAAGCTCTGGCTCTCTCCCAGAAAGTTGCTCCAAGAGTTGCTCCAAGAAACTCAGATCTTGGATCTGAGGTGTACATGGTGGCATTCCTGCTGTACCTTTTCCACCAAGCAATGGAGTCCTTGGCTTCCCCCAGCTTGCCCGTGGCTGTGTCATGCCGCTTRTTGCGGCTGTCTGATGACTCATACTTCAGTATCTGGGAAGAGGAAGGAATCATGCTTACCAAGAAGCAAGGTAGGCAGAGAAAACCTCCTTTGCCTCACTTCTACATCTTGGGGTAGGGCAGATGGTATGGTGGACGGCCCTCAGAGCAGGTAGAGGGTTGTAAAGTCTGATTTAAAGGCCCGGCCATTATCCTGGGCTGGCCTGTTGATGGGGATCCCTTCTCAGATAGTTACTGTGAATTCTATAGGCAGCCTATAAGTACTGTAACAATGTACTGTGCAGAGAAAAGCCATGGCTGGCTGGAAACTTACATGGTCGCAAAGTCCAGAAACTCAGGGGGCGGGGGGAACAGTTTTTTTTCTGCAGATAGTAATCAATACCCGAATGACAGGTCTCAATTACACAATGTAGCTACAGCTGAACAGCTGATTCCTTCCTGCAGTCTGGAACTTCTAGCCCTGCCAGCCAGCAGGTACCTGTTGCTACTTCTAAACATGGTTTACCTCTCTATGAGGCCAGGTAGGTTATAGCTCCTGAAAAAAGTATCCCATGGGATGTGTAAAAGGGATATGCTGAACATGACCCTCATGGGATGCTGGGAGGACCCATACCATAGGCACCAGGTTCTTGTTTCCAACAAATAGTACTTTCCAGATAGGGATCCTTTGGCTTTCAAGCTCCTATCACCAATCTAGTGTGCTATTCAATCAATGTCCCCAGCCAAAGGCACTCACGCACACTTGGCTTTTCTCTGCTCCCCCCTGTGGGGGGGATACAAGGTACACCAATTCTGAACAGTGTTGAGGCTGAGGGCTGAGGCCGGTGACATGAGGACAGGGTGTCGATGAAGTTTTGCTTTGGGGATGTGACGGGGTGGAGGTTAGGAGCACACTATTGAATCTGCTATCTACACATGGGCCCTAAATAGACCTCCTCACATGACTTATACTCTTTGATACTGGGATCCATATTGTCTCATAGCAACAGGTGATGGCTGGGTTCAGGTAACCTTCACCCACTGACTGAGATGACTAGCTTTGCTCAGGGGACCAGAGGGAGAGGCTAGGTTCTGGGGGTTGAGGGGTGTTGCCATCGTTGAAGCCCAAGGTAGTCATGGGTTATCTTGACATTAACAGGATTTTAATAAGACCGTGTCAGGACTGTCCCAAAACAAGCATACATGCCTCATTTCCAGACCCAAACTTTACAGTAACGGCAGTGATGCAGCAACTGCTCTTCTTTCCTTGGCCCATGAAGAGTTCCCCCAAGGGTCTTACTACCAGGCAATATGAATGTTTTCATGGATATAGTTTCTTGGAATAAGCAGACAGTGACCACCCAGAATGACCGAAAATCTCAGGGACAGAGAGAAAGAGTGTGTCCAACGGGTCATTTAGAAAAATTATATAGCTACCACAGAGGCTTCCAGTAAAAAGGGGCAGTAGCTTTGGGCACAGTTTAGATATGACAAATAGACTAAGAGGCATCTGACTTCTGAGTGGGTAGATACGGGCTAAATTTAACCCATGGGGGAAGAGAAACCACCACGAATGTACTGGGCTATGGGCACCTGTGGTAGTTACCGAGGTGGGCACGGGAGGGTGTGAGTTGGAGTGATGGGAGGCTCTCATGTCAGAATAGTCTCTTCAGGCCTATGGCTCAGGYCCAGGCTGCGGGGTTCTTTGGTGTGGGATGATGCAAGCAAACTAGAGAGGCGAGAGGCTCAGGAGGGCCAAGAACAGATCTGGCCACTGGAGAGAAACGCAGTGAACCTAGGCCTTCCTGATTAGGTTCGCAGACTGACCCCAGCCACTAACAAGAACCTTTGAGCAGTAAAAGGTCCACACACAGGCCAGTCAAGATGAGTGCCTTGTTGAGGCCATAGGGCCCTAGGGAAAGAGAAAGGGAAAGTGGCGACCCTCTCCTTCTCTGTTTGCTTTTTGTTATTGCTGTTGTTCCCTGCAGTAAGTTTTCATTTCCCCAAAAATAAGTCACCATCTCACCATTACACCAGAGAGTGAAAGGAGAATAGTAGATGTGAGAGGGTTGCTATTATAACGCAAGCAATCAGCAGTTGTTTATGTAACCGTATAACTTTTCCATGTTCTTGGATAAAAGTGGAAGACCCAATTCCTGTATCAGGTCAGGGTGTGTGTGTAGGGGGGCATATAAGCATCTTAGGACCAATAGGAAAGAGGAGGAAAATCTAATAAAAGAGTAGAGCCCCCCAAAAAAGAGTAGAGCCCACCCACATTTAAAGCCATGGTCTAACATGGGGAGCCCTTCCTCGACTGGAGGAATCTGTAGTATTTGCAATAACTTTACTTTGACTTTGCCCTCAATCCTTTTCCTGTTTTATTAGTTGATTGACTGACAGAGCATAAGAATGAAGCTGCCACCCAGTGTCGTCTTGACACTCAACATGGGGCCCTTGGTGCTTACCTAGGATACTTTATCGAACCCTCTTCACATACAAGGTCAGGAATGATTAAGCCCAACTGACACAGAATGAGAAAGAACCAGGAGTGTCCAGCATTCTCTTTGTGGGTTCCAGATCCAAAGAGGAAAATTGTGGTCACTCACGGCAGATTCTTTTTCTCTTTCTCTCTCATAATGAGCTACAGAAAATTTAAGGCCTACCAACTTGAGACCTTTTATACCCCTCACCACTTCTTAAATGAATCTCAGCTGAACTCCCAAGCAGTTTTTTTCTCTTATGAACGTAAAATATTAAGTTTCTTCTAATGACTGTGTCCTTAGGAGGCCAGCCATGAAGACTTGAGAGGCTGTCTATCCTCCTCAGGGTCCCTTGTCCTTTCTGTACAGTCAATCTCAGTACCAGAAGGGACACATGGAGATCCCAGTGTGGGTAACTTCTGTCCCTTTAGGAGGGGGTACCTGCTGCCCACAATTTGTATCCTCCTTACACTCTATCCAAGGACCCCTCAAGTAAGCTATAACCCCCCCTCCTTGCTCTGGGTCCTCACTTCTCCCAAAGGGGCCCAAACCAAAGCATATCTCATTTTTCTCTATTTAGACTCAAAGACCTTAGAAATTTCACTGATAATCCTGGCCAATATGTTCAAACAACTATCAGTACCATCTCTCCGGTGGCTGTCTAGGAGCACGGCAATGTCCCCCGGGCCAACAGTCAAGTTGCCTTTGAAGTTACCAGTTGGGAACTATCATGAACCACTCCAGGACCTATAGGGACTAGAGATGAGTCCTTTCTTTTGTTTATTGGCTTTTTTTTGAGACAAGTGTCTTTTGGTGTAGCCCTGGCTGTTCTAGAACTCACTCTGTAGACCATACTAGTCTCAAACTCAGAGATCTGCCTGCCTCTGCCTCCCAAACGCTGGGATTAAAGGCTATACCACCACTTCCCAGTGTCATTTTTTATATTACATTATAGAATAGAAGATCAAGACCATTAACCATGCCTAACTTGTGACAATATGTCTGGAGAAAAAAGAAACCAGGGGTGATTTTCCTCCAGAGGCTTCAAAGAGCTCTATCTTTAGATATGGCATGATAGAATCAGGAATACTGGTCAGAGATCTGTTCTTCAGACATTTGTGATAGCTAAAGAAACTTCCCTTTTATGCTAGGCATCTTGATACCCATCAGTCATTTATCTCTGACTCCAATCCTTGGGAGATAAGTTCCTAGTAACTCTCAGTGACCTCCATTCAAAAATGTACAGCAGAGACTACTGCTTGTTATATGACTTATTTTTTTGCCTCTGTAACATGCTTACACAGATACCCAAAGTTTTTTTGAGTTGCCTTAATCAGCGAACTTGGACAAACAAAATTATTTTTCCTTGCTTGCACAGATTTTGAAGGTCTCCATGTGATTTTACCCTTTAAAAATCCTTACCCATATACCCCTTGTGTTAGGGTTTTATTGCTGTGAAAGGACGCCATGACCAAGGCAACTCTTACAAAGGAAAACATTTAATTGGGGCTTGCTTACAGTTTCAGAGGCTCAGCCCATTATCATCATGGAAGGAAGCATGGCACCTTGCAGGCAGACATGGTGCTGGAGGAGCCAAGAGTTCTATATCTTGATCCAAAGGCAGCCAGGAGGAGACTCTTCTCTGCAGGTAGCTAGGAGAGTCTCTTCTTCCCTGGGTTGAGTTTAAGCATAGGATCTCATAGCCTACCCCCACAATGACTCACTTCCTCCAACAAGGCCACACCTCCTAATAGTGCCACTTCCCATAGACTAAGCATATACAAACCACCATACCCCTCTTTCACGGAAATCCCAAATTTGGCTCAGATGATTGTTGGTCCAGCTAGCATCTAATCAAAATCTTTTAATTGTAATTGGATTGAGTCTCTGATCATTTACCAGGGGTCACAAACTCTACATTCTTAACCTAGTCTGTCTCAACATTCACAGAAAGCTCAGCACCAAAAACCATTGGTTAAACCMGGAAAATCATTGGATGATTTGGTCTAAGCTGCTATGAAGTTTTCTTTAATTGGGACCAGAGAAGGTGGAATGTGGGTGAGGTGGGGTAAGCAGCATAGGGAACTCTTGACCACTGTGGAGACCAAACCTGCTAAATGAGGTCCTTTCCAATCAAGGGACTGAGCCCAACCCAAGAATGTGCTTCCATTGAATATTGGAAGGTCACTTAACTTCTGACAACTCTCTGACATCTCACAAAATAGAGAGAGGCCTGGCCTTAGATCCTGTATGACTTACAAGAAGAGCCATTAGAAGGCTAGACAGATGTGTCGGCAGTCTTTCTGAAGGACAATAATGAGTTCTGGGGCCTTATCTCTAGGCTTCAGTCTCTCCCATCTATCTTGAAGACTTTCACACAATCTTAACAGTGGGAAAGCACCAGGGCACACACCCCTCATAGAACCTGGAGACCTATTTTTGGCTCTCCTGGTCTCTCCTGGACCCAGATTAAAATGTAAGGCCATTGCTTGAGGACTCCTGAATCTCTTGGTATTTTACCTGATTCCAGGGAAATGTCACTTTAGTCATTCCTTTCTCCAAGTTTCAGAGACATCAACTAGAAGCCAGAGTCCCACTCCTTCCCATAAATGACCTTTACCTCAAAGATTAATGAGCTAGTGGGACCAAGGGGGACATGTAGGCTGATTCAACTAGCTTCTCTGGTCCAGTTTTCTGTCACTAAGAAAAAAAAGGGACAACCCTAGGTGTGGTGATTAATATCAGGTTTCAACTCCATAGCCTATTGGGTATCTAAGTTAAGATATAGATCCTTCCTGGGACTCAAAAAAATAATTTGCTGAATGTTAGACAAGTATCTCCATAAGAAGACTGTGGCGGCAGGATCAGCCTATTCAGACAGGAGAGAGACTAAAGCTACCAATTTCACTGTGATCTGATATTTGTTCCTGCTTTGACTTTGACTAAAATAGTACATCTACCCCTATAATAGTTTGTGTTCTATTGCTGTGATAAAATATCATGACCTAGAGAAACTCAGGAAGGAAAGGGTTATTTCATTGTACAATTCTCAGGTCATGTTTAATCACTTCCTGAGGGAGAAGTCAGGGCCAGGAAGTCTAGGCCAGAGCCTGGAGGCAAGAACTGTCACAGGGCCATGCCAGATTGGCGATTACTAGCTTGCTCCTCACGGCTTCCGGCTTCTTCAGTCTGCTTTCTTACAGCTCCCAAGACTATCTGCCCAGGGGTGCCAAGGCTGATAGTGGGTTGGGACATCCCATACCAATCATTAATCAAGAAAACATCTCACAGACTTACCTATAGGTCATAGGACTGAAGTATTGTCTCAGTTCAGGTTCCCGATTCCCAAATGACTCTAGCTTGCATCAAATTGACCAAAATCTAGTCGGTATGATCCCCTTTGAGATGGGAGCCTTGCTGCCCACTCTTCTCCATCATGCCTTGAGTACCCTTGCTTATGCATTCACCTGCAGTGCTGTGAAATGGACCCGCTAAGAGAACATTCTGATACCACTTCCATTCGAGTTCTCATGGGAGTGCTTTTGTTTTCTATGCTTATGTTTTCTTTGCTAGATTACAGGCTATTGAATCCAAGATAAAAATGGTAAATTACAAAGAGGCTATCCTAAGCCAGGTAGCCCAACAGATAGCCCCTCTTTAATGTCTCTGATGAGACATTCCACCCTAAGCCCTGATGTGATTGCATCCTACCTAGACTGAGAAATGTGATATGGACTAAGAGATAATAAGCTTGAAAGAAAGGACCAAGGGAACATTTGAGGGGAATAATTGAAGGTTCAACCCACGTGGAAGCTTAAGATTCCCCCATCTAATCAATTGACTGACACCCTGACACTTGTGACCTAATGTTTACTCCAGAGATTTTTAATGGATGGTGGGTCCTGCACAGGCAAATGCAAACTAACCAGGCAAAATGCAAAGAGAATCAATTAAAGCCAACTTAAACTACAAGTGAAAATAGCAGGGGCCTGACTCTTGAGACAAGGCTATTCCCAACACCCAGTAGGGGGTCTCTCAGGGAGCCACATTAGGCCACACCTAGAGCAATCTCTTCTAACTCAGGACATGCAGGCCAGAAAATAGATTCAGGACTAAAGGGAGTGCCCATAATTCCATCTCTCTTATTTTTAAAATTGAATGTGAATGGGCATTTTGCACTCTGTGTGTGCCTGGTGATGAAGGGGGCCAGAGGAAATGGTCCAGTTCTTTTGAACTGGAGTTATAGTTGTGGTATTACGGATCAAACCAGTGTTATCTTCTCTTAGTTAATGCTCTTTTAACTGCTGAGCTATCTCTCCAGGCCCATCTCTTCACTTCCTCTTATAGATGGAACACTCTTTGCTTATATCCTTAAGAATTGGACTATCCTGAGCTACATAGGACCTTATAAGAAAAGGCCTGACATTTTATTTATTTTTTTGTCCCTCTGCACTTGAGTCTGACCTAAATTTGAAAGGGAAAAAAAGGGGGGGGGGTGACCTTTAGAGGATATCAATCATAATGTTATCAATTCTAGAACTTTATAAAGTTCTCTTTATAAAAAGAAGGGTATTAATCAAATTTGCCAGGTCTTCCGCCTCCCCTTACTACAGGCACAAGTTGATTGCAGTTACCAGTTTTTAAACAAACACATGTAGCTGGTGGGTAGACACAGTTTGTAAAGGCAGATACCTCTGTAAGCTTGATCCTTTTTGATTATGGGGCCCATCCATACCCATGACCTCATAAGATACGAAGTTCTCAAGAGAGAACCCTCCAAAATCAAGAGTTCCCTCCCTAAAAGCACCCTGAGTCAGATAGAGAGACCATTATTGACCTTCTTGTCAACTTCTTTTTCCAGCGAAGACCTAGCAAATAATAGGACATATATAGACAAATCTATACTGTAGCCTTGGCTGGCCTAGTACTCATTATGTAAATCAGGCTGGCCTTAAACTCACACCAACCTGCCTTTTTTTAATACAATATATTCTGATCATATCTTCCCCCACTTCCCCACTYGCTTAACTCCATGTCCTCTCTCAAATGAATAAATAAATAAATAGCAGGCAAGCAAACAAAAAAGATTAAAAACAGAAAAGTAMAAGAAAAACACATGAAAACAAAACCCATAAAAATACAATTTTTTTTACGTTTTTATGTTTTTACATTTTGCACATAATGTGCAAGCAAAAGACCAGTAAGACACACACACACACACACACAAAGCTCAAACAAAGCAACATGGACAAAAGTCTTCAAAGCACCACTGAGTTAATTGTGTGCTAGCCATCTACTCCTGGATGTGGGCCAACCTTCAAGTGTGGTTAATATCCAGTGAGACTCCACTGGAAAAAAATGAATTTTTCCTTTGCAAGTTGATGGCAGCTGGAGAGAGCTTCATGATTAGGGACAAGAGCACGTGTCCACTTCCTCTTCTCAGGACTGGGACCCTCATCAGGCTTGAACCCCTGCAGGCCCTGTGCATGCTGTCATAGTCTCAGTGAGTTCGTATGTGTGCTGGACCTGACCATTATTTCCTTGACATCATCTGTCTCCTATGCCTCTTACAATTCTTCTGCCTCGTCTTCTGCAGAGCTCCCTAAGCCCCAAGTGGTGAGGGGTTTGGTGAAGACATCCCATTTATAACTGAATGTTCCAGAATCTGTCACCCTCTGCACATTGTCCAGTTGGAGGTCTCTATGTTAGCTCCTAGCTATGGCAAGAGGAAGCTTCTCTGGYGATGGATGAGTGAGGCACAGGATCTATGGGTACTGCAGAATGCTGTCGGGAGTCATTTTATTGCTAGGTTTTGCTAGCAGAACAAGTCTTTAGTTCTTCCTGAGGCCCATGACCCATCTAGTTTCAGGTTCTTAGCCACCCAAGCAGTGATGGATGTCAGGTGTCATGCATGGACTCCATTTCACGGCATGGGCCGTATGTCCAATTACAGAGTGGCTGGTTATCCCTACAACATTTGTGCCACTATTGTACAAGCTCTTGCCAGTGTGTGCCAACACTGGCTTTAAAAAATGTGAACAGTATTAAAAAATGTGCTGTCTATTCTATTAAATAAAGATTAATAAGACAAATTTTTAAGAAGCCAACTGGCAATTTTAAGAAACTTTCTTTTAAGAAGAAATTCAAATTTCTTCAGGGTTAGCATTTTTTGAAATCCAAACATGTGCTTGGGGTTGCACTTGGGACTGAAAACTGCATCCTGCTTATYAGCTGGTCTCTTTAAACTAGCCAATCACATAAGAATGAGGCTGAGCTCTGACAACTCAGAGCAAGGCACAGGACCCCTTTGTATTAGGAATAAAAATGCATGGGGCCTCTGATGGTTGTGCTCGCTCGCTTGCTTGCTTGCTTGTTTGCTTGGGCATGGCGCCCTTCTGCAGAAGTAAAATGCTTTGTCTTACACAAATACTTGAGATTGTGTGAGCATTTTCTTGAGATTCCAGACCCATGTCTTAAAGAGAACAAAAGTATGTGTAAATTGGGATTTTCATTAAATGCATTTGGTTTTTGCTCAAACATTATTGAAAATGTTACACAGAAGTTAGAAGTACCAGACTGATATAACTTACCTTTTAGGTGTTCAATATCCCAGAGGCCTATATTAATATTAATATTAATATAGTCAGAGGGACAAAAGGAATCACTTTGCCATGGCCCTCAAAGGTCAAGATAATTACAGAGGATTATAAGACATGTTGCTAACAGAGGCTACTTCTCCCTAGACCTCAACCAGCCTTAACAAAATATCATTAATTTTAGACAGGAATGTGGTCTTGAATACCCAATATGAAAATATAATTAAAAGGATTTCTTTTATATTTATTTTTACTATTATTCTAAAATTATGAATATGTGTCTGTGTGTGCATTTGTATACATGAGTGCAGGTGCCTGTCAAGGCTGGAGGTGTCAGATGCCCTCTGGAACTGGAGTCATAGGCAGCTGTGATCCACCCCCACATGGGTTCTGGCAATCAAATTTGGGTCCCCAGAAAGAATAGTATAGGCTCTTAACTCCTACATCTCTCCAGCATCTCATGAGGACTTCTAGTAAAATACTTACCAGAACCCCACTCCTCACAGGTCCTACTCTTGCCTCTTGCCTTAACGTACTTGAGAAACACTGCCCCAACAGCCCAGGACAAATGAGAGCTTATTCATTTTGAGACTCTGAGTAGGTGGTCATTTCTAACCAATAAACTTGCCCTAGAATCTATTTCAGCAAAAGTCATTATTCATATTACCCAGCCAGCCTCATTCCCAAAGATGCTGTCAAAGATTTACTCAGGGATCTTGTAGATGATCAATGGTACTCTTTCCCTGCCCTGGCAAGATTGGACTCCTGAGTCTTATCACATTCACCTAACCCCTAGAATACTGAGACCACTGAGAAAGCCTCCAAGGAAAAAGGGAAATCACTGGACTTTGTGTGTCCTAGAAGCCACTCAAGGGCCTAAAGCTGTTTTCCATGCTGTAAAGGGGAAGAAGGGAGTTTTAATTGGTGAGGGGAAAGGGACTAAGACAGGAGAGGGAGGGGGTGAGGAAAAGAGGGATGGAGGGAGGGAAGAAAGACAAATAAGGCTAAGGATGTTTGAAAGCATCTTAAGGAATCATATTTTATATTTACACAAAATTACATGCATACATTTACATACATGTATATGTGTATACCCATATATAGCTTAAATGAAATTATCCCACTTAGATTGATATGCTTCCTACATGTCAGAGCCATAGACTAACAAAAACCCCAGTAGCAGGTATGAATAATCTCTTTTCAAGTTGTTGGCTAAGGTAATTCAAGCAGCTCCAAAGATATTAACTATTGCTGCTACTTTTGGTTGCCCCTCGGAGGTTAAAGGCAAGGCCCTACTTTTGAAGACAGTACACACTTTGGATTGAGGACTCAGTTGAATCTGACCTTAAAGCTCTTTCCTGTGGTCTAGCTTTGACAGTACCAGAAGGTGCTGTGTAAGCTGCCAACAGAGGTAAACAACCAAGAGCTCTACCCCATAACGATGCCCATGGATGACAACAACACTGGCTGGTATGGCCAGTTGTCCTCTAGGTACAATGGTGGCACTCCTATCTTGACAATAATCAAACAGGTCTAGTTAGTCTTGAGGCCTACTCAAAGGGAGGATAGTCATGCCAGATACTAGACACCAGTTACCCAAGGCTAGTGAGGTCATAGACTGTCACTTTACTAGGCCCACATAATTCCCA
>BDUI01000704.1:173749-186476 GCA_002335545.1 Apodemus speciosus | reverse complement strand
ATACACTATCCAGAATCCTGTTTGTCAATTCTCATCCAGGAATCACTGGCCAGTCAGCCTGGGAAGCGAAATCACTGGGTATACACTGACATGACAACGGATGTTTTACAACAAAAGAAAAGTCAAATCATTGTGGTGGGTGGGGTTTTTTTTTCCCATTAAAGTGCACAATTTAAGAAAACTTCACCAGAGGGTACACTTTGGAAAGATAAGATATGGTCAGAGTATACAGTATAGACAAGACAGGCACCTCCATGGTAATTTGTCTTAATAACTAAAAGCTTGTTGGGAAACAAAGAGAAGCAGCACCGGAAGCCTCGACACTGTAACTAAACACTTGTACCCAATGGTCTAGCCAGGTAAGTGTTCCTAAGAGCTGCAAAGAGGGAGCTGCTGTTGTCTTGACATATTAGTTCTAGTAGAGACAAGGGCTTGTCTGACTTGCGATCCTGTCGCCTGGAGGGAAGAGGATCCCCATYCTTCTATACTTTGGAGAGCAGACCAGACTCYGGGGCACTCGCCTTAATTAGGTTCTGGATTTCCTTGAACTTYGGGTGGTCTTTGTCGGCCACCAGCTGTAGGAGGACAGCCTCACTAGTGGTCACGATGATCCCAGTTCGAGCAAGACGCTAGAAAAAGAGAAACACAGACAAGAAGTGAGCTAGAAAACGGAGATGAGGTAGGAACAGCAGAAGCAGATCCTCATCTACAGCAGTGGTTCTTGGCCAAAGACATGAATTCAGGGAGTGAGAAAAGTTTCAAAGCCAGCTATATCACAACTGTATCATGGGTATTTCTCGGTATTATTAATGGGCTAGAAACAAGTAAAGGGAAACAGGAAGCCAGAGTCATGACCTGTAGGTGGTAGGTTACCAGGCTAATCCCCGTAAAACATGAGCAAAGAGAAGCCAGTGAGAGAAATMGTATCCCTGTCTGTGTCAACCAGTTTTCATCTACTTGACACTCAAGTTGGGGTCTTCTGGGAAGAGGAAAACTTAAGAAAGTGCCTCCATGTACTGGCCTCCAGGCAAGCTGCTAGGCATTTTCTTAATTAATGATTGACGCTGGAGAGCCAGCCCACTTTGGGCAGTGCACCCACCCTGATAAGATGATCCTAGGTTATGTAAAAAGCAAGTCCAGCATGCCAGTAAGTAGTATTCCTTGGTGGCCTCGACTTCAGTTCYGGCCTCTGGCTTTCTGCCTTGAGTTCTTGGCCTGAATTCACTTAGTGATCCACTGCGACATGAGAGTTCGGATGAAATAAACCCTCTCCTCCCCAAGTCACTTTTGGTCCAGGTGTTTATCACAGCAATAGAAACCAAACTAGGACACTAGCGCTCCACGGGCACAYACTTCTCCCGGGGCTGTACCGCTTCGCCTCTCATTTCACTCTCTCAGATGGGGGGTTCTTTTGGCTTCAAGTTTTGAGAAACTCTTGTGCTTTCATTTATAACACAAAAAAGCAAAAGAGGCGCCACATCAGAATTTACCTTTTACAGTGTAATCAAAACAGGRGGATCATGGGGAATGTTAATACTTTTGCCTGGCGTAACTGCTACTGGGTACCTATTTATTTAAAAAATAATCTCTAATATGGATATAATTATAGTTATCCAGACTATTTTATTACTAGTTTGCTATCTAATTATATAAAATAGATGCTTAATTGCATTAAGAAAATAGGGTTCTTAAATTCTTTTTTTCTGACTCCAAAACAGCACCTGTGGACTTCTCATAATTAGAGCTCTGGTCTAGGAATGATTAGCAGAAGCGAAAAGCCTCCAGTGAGGTTTAGGAATTTGCCCCAAGGAAAAACGGAACCACCACATCTTCCACCATTATAAACTTTTTTAGAATGACTAAACAAGGGTTAGAAGGTGGAAGACTGTGTAAAGCTCCCTAACAGGACTTTGCCAACTGTCCCAGCAGAACAGTAGGAATTACAACAGCTATCTCAAGGAGGTGGGGAGGGGAGGTGGGGAGGCAGTTAGCAAAGAGAAAAGCAGAGAGGAGAAAGCCAGGAGGGGGCAGGGAGAGAATCCAGCAGTGGGGACTTCACCTCCTGCTGTAGGGATCACAATCTTGTCCATCTACCCTAATAATCTTTGATGATGCTAGAAGCTGGGTCACACTGGGGTGTACAGGGTCACCTATCTCAAGTCTGAGGGTTTAAAAACAACTGAGCAGAGAACCTATATGAGAAGGAAGATGTGGTACAGAAAATGCAAAGCTTTTAGAACAGGTTCCTAGGTGTTTGTATAGAGCCTGCCCTCCCCGATGGACGGACAGACGGAGAGGATGCTGGACAGATGGTGGCAACAGCTTTCGGTGCTCTGTGYACTTCCTGATCATGCAGTCTTCTGCCCTTAAACCTGCAATCAGTGCAACCAGGCCAATGAAAAAGGAAGATTGGTTCCTTGATGTTCAACCTAAGACTGTAAGTCAGTGATAAAGTACCCAACACACTTCATATGTGAGCAACATTGAAAACTGCCCATCAGTACAGGGGCAAGACAGGACTTACTCCATCTATTGTGCAACTCTTCTGAGAGCAGACAAAAGTCAGGCAGGTGCAGGTTGCTACAGCAATCTATTATACAACTATTACCTCAAGGTGACAAGACCCAATAGATGGCAAGTACATACAAAGATACATGAAGTCAATAAGTCCATACCACACACCTGATGCTCACTAACCAACTATGGTGAAATAAATTTAACAGACAATATGGATGAGAATTATCTGAAGTAGTTCTACTCCTAGGGAATAAGGAAGAAAGGGAGCTTGCCATATTGCTGTTAACTTTGAGCTYACATAT
Organism: Apodemus speciosus; assembly: GCA_002335545.1. NCBI lineage: Eukaryota > Metazoa > Chordata > Mammalia > Rodentia > Muridae > Apodemus > Apodemus speciosus. The sequence continues at coordinate 183,657 of BDUI01000704.1, read as the reverse complement.
TTAAAAAAGTATTTCGACAAAAACTTTAGAGACAAACTGAATGATCTCTGTAGCAAGATACCACAAAGAGGAGCAGCCTACAACCTGGCAGGCACTGCACACCATCATCTGACCTCAGCTACAGGCACTGCACACCATCACCTGACCTCAGCTGCAGGCACTGCACACCATCACCTGACCTCAGCTGCAGGCACTGCACACCATCACCTGACCTCAGCTGCAGGCCAGGCGCTGCCCACCATCACCTAACCTCAGCTGCAGACACTGCCCACCATCACCTAACCTCAGCTGCAGGCACTGCACACTACCACACCATCACCTGACCTCAGCTGCAGGCACTGCACACCATCACCTGACCTCAGCTGCAGGCACTGCACACTACCACACCATCACCTGACCTCAGCTGCAGACACTGCACACCATCACCTGACCTCAGCTGCAGACACTGCACACCATCACCAGACCTCAGCTGCAGGCACTGCACACCATCACCAGACCTCAGCTGCAGGCACTGCACACCATCACCTGACCTCAGCTGCAGACACTGCACACCATCACCTGACCTCAGCTGCAGACACTGGACACCATCACCAGACCTCAGCTGCAGGCACTGCACACCATCACCTGACCTCAGCTGCAGGCACTGCACACCACCATCTAACATATTGTGGTCACTTTCCCACCTTCAACCTTGATGCTTTCATTTACACAGGCTCTTCTGTGTCCAGGCAAAAGACCAGGCTTTCTGTCCCTTCCTACAATGTCTCAGGGCCCAGAGAATCAACTAAGCAGGGCCCTTAGAGACTAAAGTGACAAAAAACGGAGCCTGTATGGACCAGAGCTAGGTTTTCTGCATATACATTATGGTTGTGCAGTTGGGTGTCTTTGTGGGACCCCTAACAATGGGAGTGGAGGGTATCTCTGACTCTGTTGCCTGCTCTTGGGACCCCTTGCCCCCTACTGCATTGCCTCATCCACCTCTTATGTGAGAATTCCTGCCTAGTCGTTTTGTAACTTGTTATTCTGCGTTCAGTTGATACATTGGGAGACCTGCCCTTTTCTGAGGGGAACCTGAGGAATAGTGGATCTGGGGAAGAGGGGAGGTAGGGGTGGAGCTGAGGAGTGGAGAGAGAGAAAACTCTGGTCAAGATRTAATGTATGAGAAAAGAAAAGGAAAAAAATCCACATGAATGTAGAAGAAAAGTCCTGGAAATACCTTCACAGTGAACAAGATTCTTTCTGTTTGCATGGCTTTTGACTATTTGGTTCCTTTAAAATACTATAAAGTCTGAGCATTACCATGACAATAAAGTTTCCATGGGAAATTACATGAAGACAGCTGCTCATTGAGGCTGACCTGACAGCTATAAAACCTTGGTTAATGAGGAAGCTTGAAAAGTGGATTCTGGAGAACTCCTGACTTAAGAATAGCTTACAGATCCTTGCTGAGATGAGCAGCCCCACCATTTATTAGACAACCCCCCCCCCCAAGAAATAAATTCCAATGGGCATGAGGACATTTTAAAAGAATAAACTTCTACCTGTCGATCAGGACAATCATTTTATGGTCCTTACCCCATGGCTCCTGAGTCTTTGAGGGAAAAGGGACAGAAAGACCATAAGAATGGGAAGTGTTGGTGAGTTTCCAGGAAGCAGGATTTTCTACACATACCAGGGAAGATGCCCATATGAACTCAGAGCAATTTCAACACCACACAAGACCCCTGTAAACTCCAGACAGGTAAACCCCCAGCACAGAGTGTGGACGGCGGACACATAAGTCCCTATCCAGCTGAGGAGCCACTAGTATTTAACAGCTACGGGAGAAGGGTGAGTCTGTTTCTTTTATATGAGACCTGATAGGCTAATCAACTACACTGTGGGGCTTGGGCCCAAACCCAAGACCAGATGGGCAACACGAATTGGACTTATGGGGAAGGGATTTTTAAAAAAGGAATTCCAAACTTAGATGGTAAGGGTGGTGTATGGGGAGGAGTTGGAGGGGGGCTGAACATGCCAGAAATACATTGCATGGAATTCTCAGGGAATTAAGAGAAATATTGCAATAAATAAACAAACATCAAGCTTCTACCTACAGTTCCAAAAGAGGTCCTAATCTTTCAGGAAAAAACTAAGAAGGGAAGCCACCATGTTTTGAACCAGTTGTAGCTGCTGGGAGAGCTGCATGGAGGCCGGGTGGTTCCCCATGACCTTTCCTTTTGCCATCTGCAGGGCACTTCAGGCTACAGAGCTGACACAGTCCCAACAAAGAACAATGCACGAGCCAGTCTGTACCCAGAGCACTGGATGATCTCACAACAGCAAACCCTCCACCATTTCTTTACAATTGTTTTACATTTCCATTTTATTTATTATTATCAGTGCCATGTTTGCTCAGGTGATGCCAAGTCAAACTGAAGTTTAAAAGGCAAGGCTTTCAGTGCTGTTAGAGTAAAGYGTCCTAACTTTTCCAAAAGCTCAGTGGAGAAGTTACTTTTAAGCAGAACAAATACCTCAAGCGCAAACATCCTGTCCATCATGCTTCTGGAAGAGGTGGCATCAGCGACGATGTGAACCTCGATGCCTCGGCCGACCAGCTCCAGGGCAGTTTGCTGGATACATACATGCGTCTCGGAGGAAAGGAAAGCATCACATGTAAGAGCATGGTAATCTGCCATCTGTCAGTGCAAAGCTCGGGAGTATCGATCTGACTCTCTAGAGTATGCGAGCTCCAGCAAACGTCAGCATCTCCACAGCTGGAGAACTGGCTTTTATCAGTGTTTCTTGTGGTCACACTGAACATACTCTCAGAACTATGTTAAATGTCTAATGATGCTCACCTACGCCCTCTGAGTGGCCTCGAGAAAGCTCACTACCACCACTCAGGTGTAGGACCACTTGCACTTGGGTTTACTCGGTATCCATATCAGGCGCACAGCTCAAAAGAAGAGGCTTCAGTACAGAGAAAGCACTGGGGCGACTGAGTTATACAGAAGTCAAGTCAGGCCACGGGAAGCAATTTACAAAGCAGGCCGAAAAACAAAACAAAACAAAAAAAAAATTTTACCAACACATCAGGACAGAGCAGAGAGGCCTGGAAATGGAATAATCCTTTGCATATTTAGCTTAGGCTCTAGTTAGCCAGATAGTTTTAAGCTTAAACCAGCATTCTCTAGCTTTGGCTTATTCATGTGAAGATCAGGGATTATCCGGTGTCCATTCCCAACAACAGTACTGCACACACCCCATCGCTTCAGGCCTTGACTTGTGGCACAGCCTCAGCAGAAGCACAGAGCAAAACACCCTCAAAGAATTAATCATAGTGACTAAAAAGTATATGCAAAGCCAGTGCATCTGTATGACACAGTTACACAACCAAGCTTCCTCTCCCTGCCATGACTGAGGTGAGAATTACTCTACACTAAATCTTTCTGTTATGAAAACCTAGTATGCTAAAAACCTTATTATCGAAACATAGCCATATTAAATTCACGCTATTTTGTTGCACTGAGTGAATAATTTTGTTCACAGTGGTTTTGATTTTAGTCTTAGAAGTCAGAAATGAGCCGAGTANCCCCCCCCCCAAGAAATAAATTCCAATGGGCATGAGGACATTTTAAAAGAATAAACTTCTACCTGTCGATCAGGACAATCATTTTATGGTCCTTACCCCATGGCTCCTGAGTCTTTGAGGGAAAAGGGACAGAAAGACCATAAGAATGGGAAGTGTTGGTGAGTTTCCAGGAAGCAGGATTTTCTACACATACCAGGGAAGATGCCCATATGAACTCAGAGCAATTTCAACACCACACAAGACCCCTGTAAACTCCAGACAGGTAAACCCCCAGCACAGAGTGTGGACGGCGGACACATAAGTCCCTATCCAGCTGAGGAGCCACTAGTATTTAACAGCTACGGGAGAAGGGTGAGTCTGTTTCTTTTATATGAGACCTGATAGGCTAATCAACTACACTGTGGGGCTTGGGCCCAAACCCAAGACCAGATGGGCAACACGAATTGGACTTATGGGGAAGGGATTTTTAAAAAAGGAATTCCAAACTTAGATGGTAAGGGTGGTGTATGGGGAGGAGTTGGAGGGGGGCTGAACATGCCAGAAATACATTGCATGGAATTCTCAGGGAATTAAGAGAAATATTGCAATAAATAAACAAACATCAAGCTTCTACCTACAGTTCCAAAAGAGGTCCTAATCTTTCAGGAAAAAACTAAGAAGGGAAGCCACCATGTTTTGAACCAGTTGTAGCTGCTGGGAGAGCTGCATGGAGGCCGGGTGGTTCCCCATGACCTTTCCTTTTGCCATCTGCAGGGCACTTCAGGCTACAGAGCTGACACAGTCCCAACAAAGAACAATGCACGAGCCAGTCTGTACCCAGAGCACTGGATGATCTCACAACAGCAAACCCTCCACCATTTCTTTACAATTGTTTTACATTTCCATTTTATTTATTATTATCAGTGCCATGTTTGCTCAGGTGATGCCAAGTCAAACTGAAGTTTAAAAGGCAAGGCTTTCAGTGCTGTTAGAGTAAAGYGTCCTAACTTTTCCAAAAGCTCAGTGGAGAAGTTACTTTTAAGCAGAACAAATACCTCAAGCGCAAACATCCTGTCCATCATGCTTCTGGAAGAGGTGGCATCAGCGACGATGTGAACCTCGATGCCTCGGCCGACCAGCTCCAGGGCAGTTTGCTGGATACATACATGCGTCTCGGAGGAAAGGAAAGCATCACATGTAAGAGCATGGTAATCTGCCATCTGTCAGTGCAAAGCTCGGGAGTATCGATCTGACTCTCTAGAGTATGCGAGCTCCAGCAAACGTCAGCATCTCCACAGCTGGAGAACTGGCTTTTATCAGTGTTTCTTGTGGTCACACTGAACATACTCTCAGAACTATGTTAAATGTCTAATGATGCTCACCTACGCCCTCTGAGTGGCCTCGAGAAAGCTCACTACCACCACTCAGGTGTAGGACCACTTGCACTTGGGTTTACTCGGTATCCATATCAGGCGCACAGCTCAAAAGAAGAGGCTTCAGTACAGAGAAAGCACTGGGGCGACTGAGTTATACAGAAGTCAAGTCAGGCCACGGGAAGCAATTTACAAAGCAGGCCGAAAAACAAAACAAAACAAAAAAAAAATTTTACCAACACATCAGGACAGAGCAGAGAGGCCTGGAAATGGAATAATCCTTTGCATATTTAGCTTAGGCTCTAGTTAGCCAGATAGTTTTAAGCTTAAACCAGCATTCTCTAGCTTTGGCTTATTCATGTGAAGATCAGGGATTATCCGGTGTCCATTCCCAACAACAGTACTGCACACACCCCATCGCTTCAGGCCTTGACTTGTGGCACAGCCTCAGCAGAAGCACAGAGCAAAACACCCTCAAAGAATTAATCATAGTGACTAAAAAGTATATGCAAAGCCAGTGCATCTGTATGACACAGTTACACAACCAAGCTTCCTCTCCCTGCCATGACTGAGGTGAGAATTACTCTACACTAAATCTTTCTGTTATGAAAACCTAGTATGCTAAAAACCTTATTATCGAAACATAGCCATATTAAATTCACGCTATTTTGTTGCACTGAGTGAATAATTTTGTTCACAGTGGTTTTGATTTTAGTCTTAGAAGTCAGAAATGAGCCGAGTAYGGTCGCACAGTGTTGCCATTTCTGCACGCAGAACGCAGATGCAGGAGGGTTGCTAAAAATTCCAAGTCAGCCGAGGCTATACTGTAAGTCCCATCCTACCCAGCAGAGTYGCATCTCAAAAAATGGTATAAAATAAAATGTAATAAATCAACCGAAGTCGGCAGTAGGGATCCGTGTTTTCCCTTCATAAGGGCATGTGCACACACCGGCTTGAAGGAYAATGAACTCTACAACCTTGGGGCTGCCATCAGGTGGGGCACAGCACAAAAYGTGCCCCCAATCAAGTCCAGACACACTTAAATAAAAGTAAAGTCTTTGGGGAAAATGTCTTCCAAGGCAGGCAGYCCCGCTCACAGGCTCTCTAACTTTGGGCCGGGTTTGATCCCGAGATGCCTTAGTGTGTCATCTGGGGGACACAGGGTCCATAACTCACAGGGTTGCTGAGAGGGTTCAAGGTGTTGGCAGCTACAGGGCATTTAAATCGGCGCCCTGCAGGTGGAGAACATATAACAGGCGGTGGCCATCTTCCCTCACAACCATTCACCAGCATCTTATAAGCAACACTTCGTTCTGGGAATRCTGAGCTTTCCCACAAACGGTGCGCTCCGAACCCAAATGGGAACTTACCTCTACTCCAAACAACACAACACTCCGGACGCCAGGAATCTCAGCTAATGCTGCTTCCACTTCAGGTAACACCATAGAAAACTTGGTCTTCGGAAGAACCAGTTTTACACCTGTTAAGTCAATTTCTTGAACGGTGCTGCCAAGTCCTTTGGGGTATTGTTCGGTTATGATAACTGGAATCCCTAATATCCGAGCTCCTTGTAACTGAAAAGAATCAAACAGAGTGAAAAAAAAAACCGTGTTGAATAGAGATATAAATGTACATTGTGTTGAATACAGATATGAATGCACTTGGTGCCTCGGACAATTGGAACAAGCCAATGCAAGAGCATACCAGTCTCTGTCCCACACTAATGATGTCTCCAAAGTACTTGATGGCTGGACGGAACCTTTCCTGCATGTCACAGCAGAAAAACACAGTGCTCGGAGGTGTGAGATTTCCCAGGGTTGTAAGCTGAGAATAAAGAAGATGAAAATGATCTGCCATTTGTATTACAATGACATTTATTTCCAGTGGATGTCAAGCAAACAGAAAAATGTTCTTATTGGTTGCCCCAGCCAGTAAACTTAAACAACTAATACAACTACAAGAAATGATCTGAATTACCATCTCCCCCAAAACCCCAACCCCCTGSCCCAGGTGATGGTTTATATATGCTTTGTCCAGGGAGTGGCACCACTGAAAGGTGTAGCCTTGATGGAGTAGGAGTGTCACTGTGARTTTTGGCTTAAGACCCTCATCCTAGCTGCCTGGAAGTCAGTTTTCTGCTGGCAGCTTTCAGGTGAAGATGTAGACCTCTCAGCTCCTGCACCACGCCTGCACTGATGATAAGGAACTGAACCTCTGAACCTGTAAGCCAGCTTCAATTAAATGTTTTTCTTATAAGAATTGTCTTGGTCATGGTGTCTGTTCACAGCAGTAAAACCCTAAGACACCCCCAAAAAGGGTATTACCCACAAAGACATTCTCCAAACTGCATTTGGTAGAAAAGGGGGTACATAATGCAAAGACCAACAATACATAAATGTTTAAACAAATTTTAATACTTTCAGAGAGAAAACATTTTAGTCAATTAAAAATATGTGTGTATATATATACATATACATATATGTATTTCAAAGATTTCTTTCATCTAAGGAGAAAAACCATTAAATGTTAATTTTTACAACAACACACTTGAATAGCATTTCAGTAGAAAAAATATAAAGAAAAAGAAAATATCGGAAAAATTAGGCAGCTATATAATTTGARTATTTTTATGCTCCTTTTTGGTGTATTTAAAAGTATTTGCTTAATGTTATTGTGACTATGTTACCTTCAAATCAGAAAAATATTTGCGTTAAAAAATGTAAATAAGATGAAATTAAATTTTAAAGTAATTCATGTAAGGAAAGTAACATAGAAGTAGAAACAAAAACAGAAGACAAGCTGATTCACAGCAAATACAAAATCACTGCTAACAAGATAAAAATCTGAAGATGTCATTTGTCAGGGTGACTTCTGGAGGGCAGTAAATGAAACGTGCRAACCGGGGAAAGGAAAGGGTACTGGGAAAGGAACACACAAGAGTGAATTCTTAAATGTTAACAGGAAAACCAATGAATTAGTATGAAAACTGAATGTTAAGTCTCCCAGTTTCCCACCAGCAACCTAGCAACAACTTACTTAGCAGCGGGTCAAGTGCTGGACTTCTTGACTACCCAAACTTCCCTCTCCCTCCCCCTCCCCCTCTCCCTTTCTGATTTTCTCTCCCTCTACCCCTTCCCTGATCCTTTTCCCAATACACTTTCTTTATACTAGGCCTATGGCATGGCATGATTGTCCAGGGAAAGGCCTCAGCGTGGGCCCACCAAAGTGCTCCCCTTGCCGCAACTGCACCGCATTATACCGCAAAACATAACAGCAAATTAAAGAAACCTCTGCAAAGAATGTGGTTGTTCTGGAGGAAACCAATGCCATTCCTCTTCCCAGTCACCCGCTAACCCCCCTCTAGTTGTCYTGTTTTGCATCCCCTAAAACCACCCACRGATATCAATTATTAATAATATCCTGGGGACTTCTGTGTTCCAATTACATGGTGGTAGCCTCGGTAGGCAGCAGCTCAGCCCTACCATCTCTGCAGGCGGCAGACTCTAGAGGAGACAATTCCCACCTGGATGAAAGGAGTCACTGAAAGAAATCTTTCATCCCTGCTGCTCTATGATGGCTTTTGTCTGTGTTCTGGATGGAGCCTCTACCACTCTCATCGCCCATCGCAGCGGAGGCTACAGCACGCACGCTCCTTCACCATGGGCGATCCTAGCATACTGCGCATACCCACCAGTTAACACTACAGAGTCTAACTTAACCAACAGAGCATGATTAAAATAAGTGCTTCCTGGTTGGCTCCTCACTCTGTTTTTAAATTATACCCTTTTTAATTTTACATGATTTTATTTAGTGTATGTGTGTCTGTGTATGTGCAAGCTTCAGAATTTATACTAGGAGGTCAGAGGGCAAGTCCTGGGAGTCTTGTCTCTCCTTCTGGGACATGGCCTCTGGGATTAGATATCAGRTCATCAGGTCTGGTCACAAGTGCCTTAGTCAGAGGAGCCAGGGTACCTGTCTTTTCAAAGCTGTGAATGTGATCTACACACAGAAGCCRGGAAGACCAATTTTAGTGTATTCAAGAAATTGTTTCTTAAGGCAATCACTACTTATGACTTATGCATTTTTAAATCCCAGTAGCCATTAAGTCTAACCTACTCTCAAAAATCTGTTTTTCTTTCATAACTGTAAATAGTATCACAGTGCTACTGTGATTAGAATAAATGATATAAAACAACTTACAAGTGGAGTATTTGAAATATCAGTCATACAACTCAGCCAGATTGGCTATTCCATTAGCCAGAAAGTTTTCATAGGAAACCTGGAAAGTGTTATTAATGAGCTAACAGTCAAGCCCTGAAATGCTCACAGTTCGCACCTGCTCACACTTCACCCCTGCTCACACTTCACCCCTGCTCACACTTCACACCTGCTCACATACTAATTCAGTCTACATGGTCTAACACTGTAGGTCCCATAGCAGACTGGCAGTCTGCATTCTAGGTTCACAGAAAGTTAAGTTAGAGAGTTTCCAACAACTAGAAACAGTGCTAGAGGCAAACAAATTAGCAATGGCAGGAACTGACAGGGGAGATGGAAAAAAAAAGATCCAAAATACAAGAAAGCAAGCCAAACTCAGACCCACCAGCATCTGGTGAGGTAGGAACATATTATTCTAAATTAGAAAAATTGTCATTCTAGTATTCATAAAGAATATGTAAAAAATACAAGAATATATCAAATAATATACTATTTTACAGGAACCACAAGATTAAAAATGGTCAAAATATTCAGTTATCAAAAGTAAAGAAATAAATCCTTACCTAGCCAGAAATCCGAATGTACGTTCAGAGGGCAGACAAGAAGCAGCCCTCGAGCCATCCGTCCTCACTCCTTCTCAGTAAACAAAGATGTTAACATGAAGAGTGACTCCTTTTCTTGTAAAGTTGGAATTCCTGTCGGTGTGAGTCAGTACCCGACACCAGGGAAAGCTGACTGACAAACCACTCACACAATCAATTCAC
>BDUI01000704.1:162173-173383 GCA_002335545.1 Apodemus speciosus | reverse complement strand
GGAAGACCAATTTTAGTGTATTCAAGAAATTGTTTCTTAAGGCAATCACTACTTATGACTTATGCATTTTTAAATCCCAGTAGCCATTAAGTCTAACCTACTCTCAAAAATCTGTTTTTCTTTCATAACTGTAAATAGTATCACAGTGCTACTGTGATTAGAATAAATGATATAAAACAACTTACAAGTGGAGTATTTGAAATATCAGTCATACAACTCAGCCAGATTGGCTATTCCATTAGCCAGAAAGTTTTCATAGGAAACCTGGAAAGTGTTATTAATGAGCTAACAGTCAAGCCCTGAAATGCTCACAGTTCGCACCTGCTCACACTTCACCCCTGCTCACACTTCACCCCTGCTCACACTTCACACCTGCTCACATACTAATTCAGTCTACATGGTCTAACACTGTAGGTCCCATAGCAGACTGGCAGTCTGCATTCTAGGTTCACAGAAAGTTAAGTTAGAGAGTTTCCAACAACTAGAAACAGTGCTAGAGGCAAACAAATTAGCAATGGCAGGAACTGACAGGGGAGATGGAAAAAAAAAGATCCAAAATACAAGAAAGCAAGCCAAACTCAGACCCACCAGCATCTGGTGAGGTAGGAACATATTATTCTAAATTAGAAAAATTGTCATTCTAGTATTCATAAAGAATATGTAAAAAATACAAGAATATATCAAATAATATACTATTTTACAGGAACCACAAGATTAAAAATGGTCAAAATATTCAGTTATCAAAAGTAAAGAAATAAATCCTTACCTAGCCAGAAATCCGAATGTACGTTCAGAGGGCAGACAAGAAGCAGCCCTCGAGCCATCCGTCCTCACTCCTTCTCAGTAAACAAAGATGTTAACATGAAGAGTGACTCCTTTTCTTGTAAAGTTGGAATTCCTGTCGGTGTGAGTCAGTACCCGACACCAGGGAAAGCTGACTGACAAACCACTCACACAATCAATTCACGCTGAGAAACAGTGTATGTACTTGACACGAGAATGACCTGCGCAGATCCTCAGAGTCCCACAACCTCACTCTACCCATAAGAAAAACACCCGGCACGTGAAAACTTAGGACATCCCACCAAAACAGCTGACTGGTGCTTCTCAATACTGTCAAGGTCATTCATAATAATCAAAACCAAAGATAGCGTCACAGCCCAGAGGAACCAAGGTAGCCACTGCAAATGGTTTTAACTGTATCCTGGACTGAATCGTGGATAAGGTCATTCTGAAATACCCAACAGAGAAAAGACAGAAGGGGAAAACTAGCAAAAACCAGCGCACAGAGGCTGGAGAGCTGGCTCTGTGGTTAAAAGCACCCACTGTTCTTCCAGAGGAACCAGGTTTAGTTCCCAGCATGCAGTGGCAGTTCACAATTGCACAGCTCCAGATCCAGGTGATCTGATGCCCTCTTCTGAACTGCACTGAACTACCCATGCAGACACCCACAACCACACACACACCACACCCACACCACACACACCACACGCATACATACCCATACCACACCCATATACACACCCACAACCAYACCACACCACACCCACACACACATCACACATACACATATAATAAAAACAATTAGGAAATGAAAAATAATAAAAACAATTAGAAAATTACAGTGTGCAACTTAGCTAATGGCAGTGCACCATGCTGGGTAGTTGGTTATGATAGATAAACCACAATAAAGTACAATATTAACAACAGAAGAGCTGGGGGGATAGAGGAATAGAAAATCTGTATTATCTATACAACCGCAGCATTTAAAAAAAGAAAGTTTTAACTCTTATAAAATGCAAGTCTTACTTAAAATAATGGCTTCCCTGAGATATATTAGTTGGAGATACTGAGTGATTATAGAGATAACTTTCAGATCTAACAAGATAGAAAAGGAAGCTTAGAGAGAAAAAGGGAAAAACAGAAAACAAACAAAAAAATTCTAACCATGTTATCTGCCTAATCCTGTCTATCACATAGATTCCAACAAAATGCCATTACATTTAATTAAATTAGAATTCGGGKTTTTTTTATTCTGACTCACAAATTTTAGTTAAAATTAAATTGTCGGTACCCAGAAGTATTGCTAATTGCCCACAATAAACAAGTTATGACTTCAGTATGACCAACATTGCCATGACAAAAGCGGATTTGACTAAATAGTTTCAGAAGCAAAAAAAAAAAAAAGTATCATTTGCACATTAGTGCAGACACAAAAAACACAAGTTACTTATATATTTTCATAAATATACACATTTGAATATAAAGGATTATTATACTCAGTGACTTCTTGAAACAAGAGTTCAAAAGACAGGATTTAAGTACAGAGCTCCTTGTCTACTTCCTTTAGACCTGCCACAGTGTGGCACTGACCTGAGCTTTCCTACTGAATAGAATACCTATGGACTTTTCACAGAAAAGTTTTCATATTCCTATTACTCTGGCCATGTGCTCTGATCATTTAACAAAATACCCACTGGCCGGACACTCAGGAAAGCAAAAAATGGCTAGCCTAGGCTAATGATTCCTACCACTTCCTGGAACAGAAGTAGGATATGGCACCATACCACTGAACAGAGCCCCATTCCCCCTTACAAAGTCATACTTCAAACTCCGAACCCCAGGGCCTTAGCGAAGGACCRTCTATGGAGCTGGAGTCACTGGAGTCACTGTAGATAACCTGACTTAAGATAAAGACACCCACTAAGAAAGGCCCATAAGTAGTGGAAGATGACTGGTGTCCCTATGGAGAGGAGATGTTTATACAGAGAGATGGACAGACAGATATACAAGGATGTTGGGAATTGATTCTAATGCTTTGCCTTCATTCAGCTCCCAAAGTCAGGAATCTGTGTGTCAAAACGCTGAAGGTCCCTGTTCCCAGTTGGTTTTTGATTGACCAATAAAGAGCCAACAGCCCATGGCTAGGCAAGATGAAAGAGGCGGGACTTGTAGGTTCCCTGGGAAGAAAGGAGGAAGAAAAGGATCCTCTGGTAGGAAGGACCACACCAGGAGGGAGTCAAGGCAGAAATGTAGGTTCAAGAAGGAAAGCGGCCCCCAGAAGGGCTGCCTAGAAGTGTCTTAAGCTGCAAAGATAGGGACCCTCCCAGAAGGAGCCAGGGCAGCAAAGATAATATATAAATTTAGGAAGTGTTAAGCCAGGAATGCTGAAGAGGAGTGTTTGCAGGCTGCAGGCAATTTTAGAAGCTCAACCATTAGCTAGTCAAGGCAATCAAAATTAAGCGGGCGCACGTGAGTGCGTGCATATCTTTCATTCTTGAATCAAGAGGACTCTGGAGCATGGCTTGAAGTGCAACCCGCCAGGTGCATACAGTGGATCACAGATGCCCAAGAATGCCTTGACCACAAAAACAGAGAATGGACATTTGCCTCAAACATGAGATAGAGAGACTCATGACAAGATCCTTCCTCACAGCCCTAGAAGGAACCATTCTTGCCCAAGCCCTTTGGTCTAGCTTCTGGAAATGTGAGAATGTGTGTGTTGTTTCAGCTCCTCAGGCAGCAGTGCTAGTGACAGCCCTTGTGTCTTGTGTTTAGGAGTGGGGAACGTTTTAATGGGTGATATTTTCTTTTTTTTTTTAAAACGGGTAGCCCATTACAGTCACAAGATAAACATAATCTACTTGAGTAAGACTCAGAAGGGATCTAGGTATCCTTAGGTCTCAAACCTTGGCACCTATTTAACATATCAAAGCGAATCTGGCAGCCAGTTTCTCCCAGCATCCCTCAGTCCCAGGGCACACCCTGCCTTCTACTCTCCAAACTTTCTTGCCCAGGGTCTAGGCTGCTCTTCCCTATATAATCCAGCCATTGTGGTAACCAGCCCCTCTTTTAACCCTTTCCCCTCTTTGGGCCTGCAACTGGTCCTCTCCCCTTTACCCTCTCCCTCCTCCCAGAWGTCCCTGCCCCTGGCTGTGCTCTCCCTTTTATCTACAATAAATTTCCTCCTCCACCACATCTAGGAATATTCATGTCCCTTCTTTTCAATTCTTATTTTCATCCACTATTCTATTTAAGTCCTAAGTGTTTCCAATTCAATTACACAGCTTAGATAAGGCCCTGACCTAGTATCAACTCATTTAAAACAAACTGATTTCCCACCCCACAAACACAATCTTTGAGGATTATAGACACATCCCAGGCTTGTGGGTATTAGAACCTGAGTCCAAATCTCAGTTTCACTGTGTTCAATTACATAAATTTAGGTAAATCACTGACATCTTCAGATATAATTTCCTTATCTTTGAAACAGTAAGATAAGCGGTATTTTTCTTCAGCTGTGGAGATATCCAGCAAAACAAACACTTGAGTCAGCATAAGCTAGGAAGCTCTAATGAGGTTAAAGACAATTTACCATTAAGATCTCTCTAGAAACATCACTGTGCTAATTTAGTCTGCAGAATTAAGAAACTCATTCATAAAGCGCATTTCCAGACACCACCAAAAGGCTCATCATTGTATGATTTATTTTTGGCAAAAGAGATTCTGAGTCTTTTCCTTCAGACGGCAAGGAAACATTTCACTTTTGCTTTTACAACGTGTGTACCTACCCTGGGTATCGATGTCCCTGGTATAATGTTATCCCTGCACCCCAGAGTCTGAGCTCTCAGACTCCCCAAGGAAGACCAGCTGTGCCTTCTCACTGAGAGCTGAGACTTGAAGGATCTAAGATGCCTCAGACTGGGATGAAGGTGAAACTGGACTGAGCCAAGAGCACAATGACATTTAAATCTACATTAAGATTCCCCATGGCTAAATAAACCTAAGGGGAAAAATTCAAATGCAGGTCACAGCTCCCACTCTCCAACAGTTGATTTATAGGTAGCAGCTAATTTACACAGAAGGAACAAACAGATACATTTTTTTGGGAAATACTCTGCAATACTCAAAGTTTTTAAGTGGCCCATATACCTCTATACCTGTATTATCCCATAACCCCCCTCTCTCAAACCAATAGTCTGCAGGCAACACCTGGAACTAAAGATCTAGGCATGTCTTCTCAGTGTCCCCTAAAGCACTGGCACCCCAGATACACCCTGCCAGTGTCTCTACTCAGTCTGAGCCTGAGTTTAGCCTCGTGTTTCCTGTGATGCCCCTACAAGCAAATGTCCTTGAGATGGTTTGCATATGCTCCGCCCAGGGAGAGGCAMKATTAGAAGGAGTGGCCCTGTTGGAGTAGGTGTGGCCTTTTTGGAGAAAGTGTGTCCCTGTGGGTGTGGGCTTTAAGTCCCCCCCCCCCCAGCTGCCTAGAAGCCAGTATTCTGCTAGCAGCCTTCAGGTGAAGCTGTAGAACTCTGAGCTCCTCCTGCACCACATCTGCCTGGACGCTGCCACATTCCCACCTAGAGGATAATGGACTCAACCTCTGAACCTGTAAGCCAGCCCCAATTAAATGATGTCCTTACAAGAGTTGCCCTGGTCATGGTGTGCATTCACAGTGGTAAAACCCTAACTGAGACAGTTCTGCAACTCCAATGCCAACCGCCCAACCAGCAAAGCATATTCCACAAGCAAAACATATTCCTTTTTCTCTTCTTTGTGTAGCTGCCTTTCCTCCATTCTGATTGTGAACTGTCTCTTCTAGTAAAACGTCTGTGCGTCACCCTCATAAAATCTTACTAGAACATGAACGCTGGGTCCAAATCCTCTTCCACTTAACCACCGCTGGAACAGGTCAAAATAACCTGTCTAGAGAAGCTCACATCTCCTGCCCTGGAAATGTTGTCAAAGCCTTCTGTCTTGTCTGGCCTGCATCCATTTCTTCCTGCCTTCTGCTTGGGCGCTACCTGCCCTGGTCAAAGTCTGTGACAATGGCTGGTCTTTACATGTCTCCAGCATTACAAGTCTCTTGTCATGCAGACGTGGAAAACACTGTTTGACAAAGAGCAAGAGTCATAAAAGAGACCTACACTTCCACTCCAGGACCCCTTCGTTCACATTCTGCCTCCCAGGCCTCTAAATCTGTCAGACTCCAGACACGCAAAACCATGAATGAAACATGAGCCGTGTCTTCAGCTACCTGAGCCGTCAGCAGATGTTTAGTCACTCTGACAGGATATTTTTTTTTAAAATAAGGAGTCCCTAAAAAGTTCCCATATACGAGTACTGATAATGGATGTCTTCAGGATTCGTTCCCGAAGAAGAATTGCTGCCAACCACGGGGGCAATGTGGCACCCCACTATTCCTCAAAGCCACTACCTACAGCACCCAGAGCAAACAGGAAGGCATTCTAGAGTGAGAGTCTGCCAGCCAAGGCCATGGAGGCTTCAGGCCCTGCATTTGGAGAGATGCCTGGACAGGATACAAGCAAAGGATTGCACAGGGAATGTAGTCTCTGCTCCTGGGTCAAAGGGAAAGGGGTCTACCACTTCCAGCACTCCCACCTCCCCAGAAGCCACTGTGAGTCTTCCCAAGTGACAGGTGTCCCTTGTCAAAACAGCAGGGAGCAGCTCAACAGAAAGGAACAAACAGAGGCTCAAGTCTGGCTTGCTTTCCAGACAACTCAATGGTCTTCTCATCGAGCACGAAAAGAAAGAAGTTGTGTTACGGGAGATGCTCAGACATCCACAGATGACTTGTTCACAGGTGCCAGCTTGGCCATTATAGCCACAAAACCCAGGGCAATCTCCTAGCCTTCCTACCTCTATGCTGGGCCCCTCAGAGGCATGAATGTCATTACTATCTCCACGAAGAACTGAATCCGGGCCTGCATGTACCATGCAATGCACTCACAGATGCCACTTCTATGTGGAATGAACTCTCCCGGACATAAAACACCCATGTTAGTAGMGTTACACAGACATGTTCCAGGGAATATAGTAGCAATGAAAAGAAGTTATCTTTTCTGAAACTATATCCCCACACATAAAAATATGTGTGTACGTGTACATCATTACATATACTATGTAAAATATTCTTTCATATTATCTACATCTCTGCTGGGAGAGGCACATGACTGAAAGTATTACAATAACTAAAGTGAGAATATGATATGTATTTGTAAGTACTTCAAAATATAGACGTACATATCTGGTAAGCTTAAGGAATCTTGGGTTTTTTTTAGTGAGAAAAATTATGTGTTAGTGGATAGAAAAAGTACTGCTATTATTATAATTATTTTATTGAGGGAAAGTATTAATTTGTAAAATGAGAATATGGAAGTATTTGTAAGTACTTCAAAATACAGGCATATATTACCACTAAGCTTAAGAATTCTTGGGTTACTTAATGAGGAAAAAGTACAATTTGTCGGGATAGAAAAGAGGACTTTTAATGTTATAGTGATTGCTTTAAACATGATTTCAAAGAAAATTGATTATACAAAAAGTATTTCAAAAGCCAGAGTGACTTGAACCATATATTGCTTTTTTTAAGCATGTATGTTTCACACACACACACACACACACACACACACACACACACATTATTTTCAGACTCTTTCAGAGTTGAGTCACATCTTGAAATTGTCAAAATATAAAATTCCCACCGGGGCACACAGAAAAGCAAATACCAACTTAAAAAATCTAAAGCGGAGTGACAGGTAGGAGCCTGCTCCCTCCCAAGGATACCAGGAAAATGGTTGACAAAGAAGTCTGTCTTCAACACAGCTCCAGACTTTATTGGGTAATTTGAGTCTGGTCTCRTAATGGATTTGTCAAAGGTGAATCCAACATATTGGCTATTTGGCAGCGGTAATCTAAACCGACCTTTGGAGGGCTGCAGAGAGGCATCGTCTAGACCTCTTAGGGAGATAAAAATGGAGAATCTTAAACAGTAAAGAATGCAGCTTCCTTCTGGACAGCAGGGCAGATCACTCCACCCCCTGCAGCGTCTCTGGCAGATAGCCCATGAACTCTGTCCTCGGAACATAGGAACTTTAATCAAGTTAAAGTACTCCCTTTGGATCCATAGATGCTGGGGGGGGGGGGGGTGGGGGGCGTGGGGGGTGAGAGAGGGCAGCACAATCCAGTCTGTCTTTGACTACAGATGATAAAAAAACAAATCTAGGGGATAAGCTTCTTAAAATGGCACTTGGATATGAAAATTCCCTCTACCCTCAAATGCTACATTTCAGTTTGTCTTCCAAAGAAAAGWCTTAGCAGTTCAGCAYGCCGAGAAGAAAAACTATAGATGCTGTAGTGCCTAAGTTAACATCTATCTTCTTTCCTCTCAAAACCATGAATTCGCCAAAGAATCCTCAGATTTTAAGGGGAGGCGACTGCCTCGTATTGCACCACGGCTTTTAGCAATATAATAATTAATAAACTCCAATTTTAGGTACAACTTCCTCAGCCTAGGACTCACAGGCTCTCACACTGGCTATTTAAGTGGCTGCTGCAGTTCTCTTCCTAGGTAGGCACCCCGACTGTCACCAAAACGAAAGAAGGGAGCCACAGTGAAGTTTGCATTTCTGCAACTGGTTACCACAACTCCGGGAACAAGCCCTAAGGCTAACACTGCCCACGATCTGCATCACCCGTGAAAAATAAGAGCAAGGGTGACCGCGGGGCCACGGAGGCGGCTGCCGCGGGACCACACACGTGGGGGCGTGGGCGGCCCGCGCGGGGGGTGGGGTAGGGTGACCGGGCTCGGCGGGGGGCGGGACCCACCTGGATCTGCAGTGGCACCAGGCGCAGCTTGCAGCGCTCGCTCACCGCGAAGCCCTTGGGCAGGTCCACGTACTGGCCCCACTCCTCGGCGAAGAGCTGCACCACGAATTTGCGGTGCATGTCGAGCTGATCGCCGTACAGGCTCAGGAACTTCTGGATGAGCACGTCGTAGCCCGCGCCGTGGGGCACCGACGCGGGCCGAGCGAACACCGAGAAACAGAAGAGCACCGGCACGCCGCCCGACGGCGCCCCCGCGCCCACACCGCCGCCAGCCAGCGCGGCCACCGAGGGCTCCGCCGCCGCCATGTTCCCCGCGCGTGCGCGCCGCCTCCGCGCGCCAGGCCGAGGGGCGGGCCCTGGAAGCCGGAGACCCGCCCGCGCCGCCCGGACCTCGGCGCCTGCAACCCGCGACACGGTCACCTGTGGCGCGGAGCGCGGGGGGGGGGGGGGGGGGAACTTCAACTGGCTCGGCCTGATACCGACCAGACAGCAGTCGCAGGCCTCCGCGGAGGACCAGACCAAGCTGCAAATTACCGTCTTCCGACCCGCGATCGAGACCCGGTCCTTCTTGATCTCGGGCTTGTTTTCTGAGAAGGCTTGGCCTGGGAACTGAACGGAACTTACTGAAACTTTAAGGTTTTCCCCCTTAAAGTAGGTACAACATATGAGCTTCGCAATAAAACGACCCCATGGGCGCTGTAAGACGTAGCAGTTCACAATAATTAGAGCAAGATCTTTGAGGTCAGATCCCAGGGATGACGGGCTTGTGGCTATAAGCATGAAATTAGATATTCTGACAGAATAATGTTTTTGGTTTTGTTAGATAAGTTTTTTCAGCAACAACTACTATTTGGTGGTTCGGTTTGTTCAGGAAACTTAAGTACATTTATTTAAAAATTGCATAAAATGCATGTTGTGGCTGACCCCAACCATATATTATTTTTAATTATTTCATTACAGATTTATAACTGTATACTGAATCATGATGAAAAGATGTAATGTGCAACCCCTAAAGGGTCGCGACCCACAAGTTGAGAACCTCTGCTCTAACTGTATAAATACACAAAAGCTCACACGGTTTCTTAAAACCCCATTTCCTTAAATACCACCCATATACTTTGACTTCAAACTATCATGCATGTCCCCAGTCTTGATCTCCAACTCAATGGAAAAATATTTTTTGAATATCGTGAATTGGGAACTGAGTGGATATCTCACATTGAATATGACAGGCAGAACTCTTGATTTTACCTCTTACAAAAACATTTGCCTCCCCTCTTATAGCCAATCAAATAGTGATTCCATTTTATTCACGGAGTATATTTACAAGGTATAATTTAATGTCCTCCTGTTTCTCCTCTCCCTAACCTATCAATGAGACCTGGGGCTCCGGATCCCAAGACTTTGTACCATGTCAGTACCGCTGGTCTAGATCAATCCACCATCCTCATCTCTTTCCTRTTTATAATTCATCACAAGTGGTGCTATCATTTTACTTGTATGGCTTTGTTTAAGTCTGTTACCACATTTCATTTCTTTGCATGCAAATCAATATCTTCTAGTACACAGGAATGCAGGAGATGAAATTAAGAGAGCAGAACTTTAAGGAAGTTATAAAGTTAGGAGATTGGAGGGAATCCAATCTCCTAACCAAGGAAGAAACAGAAATGATAAAAGTAAGAAGAGCCCACATTTTTAAAGCTCAACATCCCATRTCTGGAATGAAATGCTCCTGGATAGTCTGAACGTAAGTCGGAGGTTGCAGAAAAATAATCAATGACATAGTATAAGACTAGTAGAAATTATCTAAAGGGGTTAAAATGTATAAGGGCAATTTAGGCCATTTGTGAGGCCGTGTGATATAATTTATCACTTGCCACTGGAATTCACGAGAGTAGACTGAATGTCCAACAGCGCTTCCTGGTAAGAGTACTGCATGCCAGTTTCTCATGCCTTGGAGTTCTGGAGTGAGGTGAACCACCAGCAGGCTGATAATAAACACCACTACCAATACCTATGGTACACCGGCAGCCCTAGCGTTGTTCAAACTTACCAAGGGTGACCAGGATCATGTTAGTGGAAATGAGTGTCATGGCAGCTACATCAAATATTTGAAAAAAATGTGGAGCAAGTAATTATAAAATTATAAGAATAAAGGAACTGTGTGACAGTTTCAAAGCTAGACTGATGCACTTGGGGGGAAAAAGACAATTGGTAATTAGAGGTGGAGTCTGAGAGGCAGAAGCCGCTTGAACAACACTGAAAATCCACATCCTGCAGTGGAAAGACAGGAAGCTGTGAATAAAGACCAGAATTCATCGAGAAGCAGGCTTTCAAAGATTAAACTCCTCTTATTGTAAACGGATTTTTGGTGGTACTGGGATTGAACCCAAGGCAAGTATTCTACAACTGAGCTGCACCCCGACATTTACCGCCCCCTCCTTTGCTTCTGTATTTTATTGTTCTATGAAGTTGGCATACAAGCTAATGAATTTCACTGAGACTTCTTCATCATATATATCATTAGGTTTTGCTCTTTTACACCCCAACCCTCTTCCTCCACCCTTGCCCATGTTCTT
>BDUI01000704.1:147733-159943 GCA_002335545.1 Apodemus speciosus | reverse complement strand
AACGCTAACAGAAATTACTTACTACAGAAAGTATGTTACAACCTATTTTAGCTTATCCCTGGCTAGCTTACAAATAACTGAGACTCAAACTATGGTTATTTTATTTGGCTTTGACGATTACTGGGGGTAAACCCTAATCTACTTTTCTAAGTACCTGCCTGGCTACTACCTCCCCAGCTGTGTACCCYCCAAAGACTTGCTGTTTCTCCTGCCCATGTGTTCATGGAACCTCTCCTCTCATGGTGCTGCTGTAAGGGTTGGTGATTCGCTGAAGAATGAACCACGGACTCAAATAATATGCAAAAGCAAAGACGGTTTTATTCTGCAGAAGTCCAGCATACTGGGGTCTACCATTTACCAAGATGGAGACGCTTTCGAGCTTGAAGGCCCAATTTAAAGCACATTAGGGGGATTCTAGGGAGGGGTAGGTGGCCTTTATCTTGATTGGTTGGCATGATCTCTAGGTGTGGGGATCTGGGGGATTGGCTAGGGCTCTGGGGACATTCTTTGGAGAGCCTGGAAACTGTTGCTGGGGGAGCCTGGAAACTATTTCTAACTCACTACTCTTACCTCAGGCTAGGTGGCAGGGCAGCTTCTGATTGGCTGCCTGCACCTGTGGTTTTGCCAGTAACTGACTTGCCCAGACTTGTCCAGTTCTGGGAAACAGAACTTTAGGACTAGTCTCTTGACCTGCACCTCTAATTCCTGCAGTAATTGGCTGTAGAGCCATTTTTGTTTAACCAATAGTTTTAAATTAAGGAACAAGGTTTGCACAACGAAAGCTTTTAGATGTGAGAATTCACTCATGGGCCTAGACCTTCAGGCACAGAATTTAGCATTATAGTTCATTGCATCAGAGCAAATCTCAACAGAAATCACGCCATACTCAGAGAAAATCGGAGAGTATCACTAGCACTGGCAATTAAGCAGTAAGAGACAGTTTATACTGTTGAAAGAGGATCAATGATTACTTAACAGACGAAAGATAAATGTCCAAAAAGCACACAGATGTGTGTCTGGAGAAGTCAGGAAGGCACAAATTAAATGTGCAAAGTGTTCTACTTCACAGTCATTAAAACAGTTAAAGATCAAACAGTATGTGCAGACTCCTGCTCCTTTTGGATCCTAGAGCTCTGGCTAAGGGCAGAGAGGGAATGGAAAGGGACAGACACAGACACATGTTCAGTGAAGCTAGAATAAGATGGATCTCTAACTGCAACCTAGAACCTCTGTGTTTGTGTTTATCGGGTACAGCACAGTGGGAGGGGCCAGCTAGTCTCCATAGGAGGTCTGCAAGGGAGTAATCTCTCAGTGCCATTTTATCGAAGCAACAGAAAAGTAATTAATATATGTGCATAAAGATTCAAGCAGGTGACTGGTTAAAGATCAGAAACTAAAGGAGTGACTGAGTGTTCATATCTTTCTGTGACACACACCCTACACTCTTTTTACATGTCCCCTGTCTGCTTGTCTCTGTGTAGTGTAGTCATCTGTCACTGCATCCAAGGAAGCTGTAATTCTGACCTGGACTGCTATTCCTAGCTGTCATATTTCCTTTTCAAAGAATTTGCTTTCAGAGACAGATTTCTATTTTAGTACATTCACTTCTCYACGATTATCCTTTGAGGACAGAAAGTGTTTATAATTTATTATGTTTTGAATTTCGGCATTTCTATGTATTGCATCAGGATGTTTCTGTCCAGCGTGGAGTCTGGTTCATTTTTCAATAGACAGACTCCTGGAATGGGAAGAAAAAAAGAAATCCAACTTATAAACTCTTTCCTAAACTAGAAAACCCTATTGTCTATGGAATTTATCTTAAGATCTTGAAATTGCCAGCATCAGGCAGTTGGCTACACCCACACTCAATCTTTAATTCTGCCTTTCTTTCACTACTTCAGCTGTTACTTTTGTGCAATTCTTAGTCACTCTATTGTTGCTCAGTTATAGGTATGCATGCCACCTTGGACAAATACCATTTGTGATTGATGCTCTTTGACAGAAGATTGGCAGAGCCTTTGAAGTCAGCCCAGCACACAGTATCCATGGCTCCCCTCCTGAGAAGTTGACAAGAACAATCTTGGTGCTGTCAGAGAATCCATTTGGACTGTGGGTTCACCACTACCAMCACCACCATCCTCCATCCACCCCACCTTTATCACTAGCACCACCAGCATGAGTACCGGTACCATCAATAATACCACAAACCCCTACCACCTCCACCAACATCACAAATACCCACCACCACCCACCACTACCACCACCACAAATACCACAAACACCCACCACCAATACCACAAACATCCACCATCACCAACCACCACTACCACCACCATCCTACCACAATCACTACCACCATTACCACTACTATCACCATCAATCACCACACACTCCTACCACCACTAGCATTACCATTACCATCACCATCACCATCACCAACATCACCATCACCACCCCTACTTCCCCAGGAAAATCCAGAGAGAATGAGACAGAGAATTTCTCTGTTCTATACCCATCCTACCTTTGTACCCAATGTCTCATTCTCTCCTGGATTTTCCTTGGCAAGCACCCTCTTATCAAGTGAAGTCTTTGTACTAGATTAGAAGAGGTGATCTTGCATCTTGTCATCTTTTTCTACAAGCCTCAACATATTTCTACGCTCCTCAAAGAAAAACTTTTAAAAAGTAACTCAGTTTCTTTTCCTACTTGCAGCTTAACTGAATCCAATACAGCTGACTCCCTAGGTTCACTTGCACCACCTATGGCAGTAACTGGTGGTCAGCTTAGTTGCCAATCTCATGGTCATGCCCATGTTGATCGCCAGCTCTGTGCCCAGCTTCCTAGGGTTCTCACCAGGATTCAGCACACCAATGGTTGCTCTTACATACTTTGCAAACAGGCATACCATGGCTCCCAGAGCACTGCAGCCTTCTGAGTTTCCACCCCACTGTTTTCATCCATCTTGTCTTCTTCACTTAACTGGTCTTCCACTGTCTCCTTAAATGTCTACATCGTCAGCACCCATGAGTCTTTTCTTCTTTCTTGACTCCCTAGCAAGCCAAGACATGATCTGACTCAGGAACTCACCTGCTACCACAACCACATCACCTCCTTCGGAACTCCAGACTCATAAGTCCGTCTTCATACTCCCCCTTCTCTTTGATCTCTCTAGAACTTCCCAGATGGACGTGTCCAGAGTAGAACTGTGACTTTTTGTCATCAAAGTCCTTCCCTATTTTAGAACATAGTACCACCCACAACACATAATACAGCTAGAAGGTGCTGAGTCGGCCTTGCTTTATACCTCTCACCTCCCTAACATCTGCCAGCTACACCATGTTTCCCACCAGTACCATGAGTGTTGCTTTTCTCTAACTCCTTGCAGTCACTGTCCTCAAGTCTTATCTGTCCTCTCTGGATTACTGCTAAGAGCTGTTGAAAACATCCCATGTCTCTACATCAAGGCTCTTCTTTGCTTCTTACCATGTTTACAATGGGAGGCACCATGTCCCCTTGCCATGGCCCTTTGATGTGGTGTAAGGTCCAGCTGTGCTTTTCCCTCCTCTCATCCCTTCCTTCACTCAGAGTGCTGAGCCACAATAGACTCCTGAAGAAATGCCCTATTCCAGAGCCCCTGTGCTTACTTTTCCAGTAAGGCAACTCCCAAGATTTTCTTATGCTAGGCCCCTTCTCAGTCTTCAGGCTTGTTTGGAGTAGCTGGTTTTCATTGAAAATTATTAATTTATGTTCTTTTAGCACTTTTCACTCACTTCTAAACTTTTTCCTGAGTTTAGTTGTGTGTACACAGGGCAGGATGGAAAACTTGAACAACTCGTGCATCCGAGTATTCCCAGGAGCACCGTACTTGTTAACCAGTACAAACCTAACAAATAGTCATTGAGCCAAGGAGTTCATATGTAAAGTCAATTTCTTTTTCTTTCATATTCAAAAATTTTAAGTGTCTGGTCTGAATAATTTCAAATACTATCTAGTTCTATAAAAGATTGTAATATAGTTATATCTTACTATCCTCCAAGTAAACATACATTATTAACAATCTGTTGTTTGTTTTTTAATCAATTATCCATGCATTTCTTTTCAAGAAACAGAATTTTGGGGGATAGAAATTTTCTCTTTTGCTTCTAATTAGAAGCCTAGTGGAGACAGGTGACCTCAGAGTATGGGGGACAGCAGCTCAGTGTTGTCATAACCCCAGGTTATGACTTACAGTAGTCTGATTCTTTCTCTGAGCCCCACAGTATCCACTGAAGGTCCACGGATCACACAATTATGCCCCATGTCTGGAGGCAAGCAAGCAGTTCCTTATTACTGAACTGAGGATATCTTTTTCAAAAGCCTCTCTGCCAACTTTTCCAAAGGTATCATTAGCCCAAAGCAGGTTGCATGTTCATCCTGGTACTTACAAGTACTGAAGGACTAGGGCCTACCTGGTCTCTGTGGATGCTCTTTATAGCTAGTTCCATCACAGGCATTARATCTTGAGCATCCTTTRAGGACAGAAGTGTYTATAATTTATTATGTTTTGAATTTCAGCATTTCTATGTATTGCATCAGGATGTTTCTGTCCAGCACGGAGTCTGGCTCATTTTTCAATAAATAGACTCCTGGAATGGGAAGAAAAAAAAAAGAAATCCAACTTATAAACTCTTTCCTAAACTGTAAAATCCTATTGTCTACAAAATTTACTTTAAAATATTGAAATTATACACCTTTAAATGTTAAAGTTTAGCCACAAAGAGTGTAAATGATTTCTGATAATTTCCTTTCTAGTTTAAATAAAGTTTCAGTGTTACTATGATTTTGATGCCAAAATCTACTTTTACAGGCAAGATTTTTTTATTCACTTTACATCCTGTTCACTGGCCCCCTTCAAGTCACCCTTTCTCCACAACCTTTCCCCCATTCTCCTTCCTCTTCTCCTCTGAGCAGGTACAGATCCCCTCAGGTATCCCCCTACCCTGGCATATCAACTCTCTGCTGGGCCTGGTGCATYCTCCCCCACTGAAGCCAGGCAAGGCATCCCAGCTAGAAGAACATATCCCACAGAGAGGCAACAGCTTTTGGGATAGCCCCCACTCTAGTTGTTTGAGACCCACATGAAGACCAAACTGTAGCACATCTGCTACATATGTGCAGGGGAGGTCTAAGTCCAGCATGTGTATGCTCTTTGGTTGAGGTCAAGTCTCTGAGAACCCTTAAGGGTCCTGGTTAGTTGACTCTATTGATCTTCCTATGGAGTTCCTATCCCCTTTGGGGCTGCAATCCCCTCACCACTTGTTCTTCTGTAAGAGTCCCCAAGCTCCATCCATTGTTTTGCTGGGGGTGTCTGCATCTGTCTGAGTCAGATGTTGGGTGGAGACTCTAAGAGGAAAGCCATGCTATACTCCTATCTGCAAGCAAACAGAATAAGTATCATTAGTRGTATCAGGGATTGGTACTTGCCCTTGGCATGGATCTCAAGTCGGGCCTGTTACTGGTTGGCCATTCTCTGTCTCTGCCCCATCCCCCATCYCTGCATTTCTTGTAAACAGGATAACTTTTGGGTCAAAAGTTTTGTGGTTGGGTCAGTGCCCCTATCACTTCACTAGAGTTCCTGCCTGGCTACAGGAAGTAGCCTTTGCAGGTTCCATGTCTGTGGCATGTCCTCAAGATGCCCCACTCCCACACTTGTCAGTTGTAAAGGCCATCTGGGTATCTCTTCTGTCCCTCCCCACACCTGATCCTGACCACTCCTCNCTCCCCCACTGAAGCCAGGCAAGGCATCCCAGCTAGAAGAACATATCCCACAGAGAGGCAACAGCTTTTGGGATAGCCCCCACTCTAGTTGTTTGAGACCCACATGAAGACCAAACTGTAGCACATCTGCTACATATGTGCAGGGGAGGTCTAAGTCCAGCATGTGTATGCTCTTTGGTTGAGGTCAAGTCTCTGAGAACCCTTAAGGGTCCTGGTTAGTTGACTCTATTGATCTTCCTATGGAGTTCCTATCCCCTTTGGGGCTGCAATCCCCTCACCACTTGTTCTTCTGTAAGAGTCCCCAAGCTCCATCCATTGTTTTGCTGGGGGTGTCTGCATCTGTCTGAGTCAGATGTTGGGTGGAGACTCTAAGAGGAAAGCCATGCTATACTCCTATCTGCAAGCAAACAGAATAAGTATCATTAGTRGTATCAGGGATTGGTACTTGCCCTTGGCATGGATCTCAAGTCGGGCCTGTTACTGGTTGGCCATTCTCTGTCTCTGCCCCATCCCCCATCYCTGCATTTCTTGTAAACAGGATAACTTTTGGGTCAAAAGTTTTGTGGTTGGGTCAGTGCCCCTATCACTTCACTAGAGTTCCTGCCTGGCTACAGGAAGTAGCCTTTGCAGGTTCCATGTCTGTGGCATGTCCTCAAGATGCCCCACTCCCACACTTGTCAGTTGTAAAGGCCATCTGGGTATCTCTTCTGTCCCTCCCCACACCTGATCCTGACCACTCCTCCCTATTCCCACCCATTCCCTCTCCCACCAAGTTCCCTCTTTCTATCTTCCTCTTAAGACTATTTTTAGCAGCTTTATTTGTAATAGCCAGAAACTGGAAACAACCTAAAATGGATATAGAAAATGTGGCACATTTACACGGATGGAATACTATTCAGCTATTAAAAGCAAAGACATCATGAATGTTGCAGGCAAATGGGCAGAACTTGAAAATATCATCCTGAGTGAGGTAACCCAGTCCCCCAAATTCATGCATGGTATGTACTCATTTATAAGTGGATATTAGCCAAAAATTACAGAATACCCACACTACACTATACAGACCCAAAGAAGCTAAACAAGAAGGAAGGACCAAGCAAGGATGCTTGAATCTCACTTAGAAGGAGGAATAAAATAGGTAAGAATGTTTTTCAATCCAAACTGAAGCTTATTAAAAATTGATGGGAACATCCTGTTTCTCTATCATTTCTCTTTTCAGGAAGTCACCCCAACCCTGTCACATTGATCACACGATGCCCCAAAATTTGTGCTTCTGGATTTTAAGCTTTAAAGAACAAATAGTCTCAGGAGCTAGGGCAAACAGAAAATCCAAGAGAACTCAGTGTGCATAAAATCTGTGCATTTGTTGGCCTTTAAACCAATTGCCTACTAAGTATTCTAGGCTTCTAGGATTCTAACTGGCTTAGCACTTTAGTTTCATCTTTTTTAGATGTTATTTATTGACTATTTACTAATAAGGAGGCTCAAGGCTAAGTTCCTTCATGGATTATTTAATTTGATTCATATAGTAACCTGAGGCAATGATGACATCTTAAATACATCTACACATATACATACATGTGGGAGAAAGGGCAGAAGGGAGAGGGAGAAAGAATGGGAAATAGATGGAAGCTAAGAATGCCATGGGTCACTTGGGGTTATAGAACTTGAGGTACTTTTTAAGCACTTAGTAAGGAGTCATCTCCCTTGGTTTCAAGGGCTGTTGGTCACTGCTGTAGAATACTTTCACTTCCATGCATGTTCTCTTCTTCAGGAAGCTAATGTTAGCTCTAAACACTGTTTAAGTCTGTTGATTTCAAGGTTTACATGAGTGTCTTATGTAACCCTGCCAGGACATATATTACTTGGCATATAAATCAGATACTTTAATTAAGCAGGGGGAGAAGGACTCAGGGGATGCTGTGTTCCTCTAACACTGCATTGGTCCTTTGACCTTGTTTGATCTAATGAAAATGTCTGTCAATGCAAGATGGAACAGCAAATTGGCATGTATGTTTTCTTCATGACCCTCATCACAGTTAKCTTCTATGTGTGACACATGCCCATGTTTTAATAGTTAATCCCCTGAAAATATAATCAATATAGTACATGAGCTTTTCTAGTTCTCAGTACTGAAGAGTATAAAATTCTGGCCACTTTTGTGAAATAAGAAAATGAGCACTTAAGAGTTTTCTAGCATGGGTCCCTCTGTTACAATTTGTTTCCTATAGTTGTAATACATTACTACTATCTGGGCAACTTAATGCCAAAGAAATTGTCTCTTTCCACCTGAAGATCTAGAACTTGACCACTTCCATAAAGATTTGTTTTAGCATCAGAAATAACACATAGAGTTAGCCACTCTGGGAAGCTATGAGTCAGCCTGCTTCAGTGTTACATACTGTGGTGGTATGAGCAGGAATGGCCTTCATAGACTCAGTGAGGTGTGGCCAACTTGAAGTAGGTGTGGCCTTGTCGGAGGAACTGTGTTGTTGTGGAGGTAGGTTTGAGATCTCATCTACTCATACTAAGCCTAATATGGCAGTCTCCTTCTGCTACCTTGAATCAAGATATAGAACTGTCAACTCCTTATCCACCACTGTGTCTGCCTGCATTCTGCCATGCTCCTGCCTTGATAATGGACTAAGCCTCTTAATCTATAAGCCTGTGCCAATGAAGTATTTTCCTTTATAAGAGTTGCCTTGGTCATGGTGTCTTCACAGCAATAGAATCCCTAACTAGGACACACAACTCTAACTCAGTTAATTAAATAGCCACTGGAGTTGTATTGTGCCTATTTCTATCTTCTGCAGAGGAAAGTGACAGAGAGTAGCATCACACAAATCACTCAAGAACAGATGGCTGGTAAACAGCAGTGTCTGTATTTGACCTCAGAAACTCTGTGACCTTCAAAGCTACCTGTCACTGGGGATACAAACAAAACAAAACAGCAGTCTTTTATATAGAAGAGCTCCCATATAGTGCACCAAAATAAAAGCCAAAGGAAAAACATCTTTAAGCCTGTCCTCTGAGGGCCTGGCATTCCACTACTTTCTTCTCGTTGGCAGGACTTCTTGTCCTATTGCTCTCTCATACACAGATCACTTTAAGTGCAGGGCTTTTAGAGTAATACAGGGAAAGTGTGCTGTATAAACTGTGTGCACTTGAGGTGTTTGCTGAACTAATGGACTTCTAAGCAATCCATCAAGTCTGCCATGTTTGAGCYAGCACCAAGAAGTGAATAAGCCTTCACAGATATTCCATATCGGTTTTTACTTATAAACACAAACCTTTCTAGAAGAGTTTGAGAGTACCCCAATATTCAACCTTCTTAAAGCTTCTTTAGCCAATCATGTATCCTTAAAAGGGCTTTCTAWACTACACAGCCACAATGCTGAACTTCAAGAATTCCTACGAGAAAGCCCACATATTTTAAGCTAAGGAGCCTTAAGCAATCTGTTTCCCCCCAGCCTTTGGTCTGAGCATCTTGCTTCTTGCTAAGGCTATTTCATCAAACAGCCAGTGCCTGTCAGCATGTGCTGGGGGCTATTACTTACAGATCTGTGATGACAGTTTCCCCGGTTGCTGTTGATGTTATTTGTCCTGAACCATGTTCTCTTTTGCTCCCCCAAAGTCATTCTCTACTTTTCACAAAGAATTTTCATAATTACTCATTTTGTCACTTTTTAGGGTTGCATCTCTTGGACTGTAAGTCATATATGCCCTTCATATGACTGTTTTATGAAGTTGGACTAGTATAGTATTTTATATGTATCTCTGTATACAACTTGAAGACAGCTCACTAGTGCTGGGATACAAGTACTGTTAGTGTTAACAACTACTGTGCAGATATGTTCAGATAATAACACTATATCAAATAATAAGCCACTTAAAATGTTATATGTTAATGGGTGAAAGAGACATTCTCTTCTATGTTTCTGGTTAGTGTATAAACAAATACAGTCTTTACAGAAAGCAACCTGGAATTATATATCGGGAATCTTTAAAACATAATATTTAATTATGGACTCTAAATGTTTAAATTGATCTAAACACAATATAAGTTTATTTATCACTATGAAACAGGAATGATAAAGTGGATTTTTGGATGTAATGATTCAGAGACCAGGGTTTATCCTTGTAGAGCTGTGTCATCCTGTGTCCTCCTCTTCATTTATATCTGTTAAAGCGAAGGGGAAAGAGCACAGAGGAAGCTACACTCAACACTTTTACCCACAAGCAACACTCATCCCTTCCTCTCACAGTCCACTAGTGGGAACCCAAGACATTATATGAATAACTAGAGGAAGGAGACGTCTCAACATTAGTCTCATTGTATGTATTGAAATAAGAACTGATCTTTGACTTTTTAACTGTCTGCACTATAGAGCCTTCACAAGAAATGAGCCTTACAATTATATGTGATTTTGATATATAGAATCTTATATAGGAAAAATATAGATCCAATACCAAGAGAACATGGACTTCAGGAAAAGCCAGGCTGACTTGGGATTGAGTACTGTCTGGCTTTCATAGACTGGTGTTCTTGAAGCATTGCAAATTATTTCATCTTATAGTTTGAATCTGTCCAGGAATTTGGTGAAAATTCACACCTTCAATAGAGTACAGTAGAGCCACTGAAGAGTTAAATTTGTCCAATACTACAGCAAACATTTCTTTTTTTATTGGAAATATTCTTTATTTACATTTCATTTCCCTTTTTCTGGTTTCCCTGCCCCCCAGATGTCCCATATGTCTTTTTCCCTCCCCTGGCTCCCCTATTCACCCCTTCCCACTTCCCTGTTCTGGTATTACCCTGCACTGCTGCATTGGGCCTTTCCAGAACCTACAGCAAACATTTCTAAAGTGTAAGTTTGAAAAACACAGGGAACCTAAAAAGAATACAAATTCAACTAGTTTTACACAAAAATTTGAGCAGCCATTTGTGGCTTTCCTCTAGTTTTGTTTCTATTTTTGAGACAAGAGACTATTTTGCTGTTTTCACCTCATTGGCATTCTGTTACTACAGATAAACTTGAAATCATTTTTAAAATTTGCCTGTTGTTCCAGAAACAGCCAATCTTCATGGTTATTTGCAGACATTGTGCTCTGTTTGTGCAAATACCTCTGCATAAAACATGCTCACTTCAAATGCTTAAGATATTTGACTAATAACCACACTTTATTTTCCYATGAAATATTACATGTGTAATAGATATACATACTGAGTCTACAGATCCATTTAGTCCAGTGGTTCTCAACCTGTCTCAACTCCTTYAGAGTCAAATGACTCTTTAGAGGGGTCATGCGTGTCAGATATTTGCATTCCAATTTATAAAAGTAGCAAGATTACAGTTGTGAAGCAGCAACAAAAATAATTCTTTGGTTGGGGGTCACCCAAAATGAATTGTCTTAAAGAGTCACAGCATTAGGAAGGTTGAGAAGTACTGATTCAGTCTGCTTATTTCAACATTTCTTTAACATTTAATTGAATGGATGTAAACCAGTCCATTCATGCACTCAGCATCTGACTATTAATGCATTTGCAATTGTCTCATAGTTGAGAAAATACTGCAGTGATCTTTCTATGATCCCTAGTGATTTATGTGACAGCATCTCTAGATTTCAAAACAGAAGTAAAATCTCTGATTCTGAAGTTGGTAAAATAATGCCAAATAAGCCTCCTACTGGGATTATTTCAGTCAACATATGAGATTAAAATGTATACATTTTTGCCACTTTTTAAAACCTCTATATTTTTGACCAAATGTATATATCATTAARTGATTTTACCTATGGTTTCAATTTTCTTCTCAGTAACAAATCATGAGATTAAGCACTGTTCATATTTATTGAATGCTCAAATTTAATTTTACATTAACTGCATATAACCTTATTCATTGCTAAAGCAA
Source organism: Apodemus speciosus (assembly GCA_002335545.1). Lineage (NCBI taxonomy): Eukaryota > Metazoa > Chordata > Mammalia > Rodentia > Muridae > Apodemus > Apodemus speciosus. Next base: position 148,274 of record BDUI01000704.1, on the reverse strand, counting down.
TATCATATATAGCATTTTATATTGTCAGAATTAATTTCACTTTAAAACATTAGTATTTCAACTGCCATTGTCTATTTTAATATGTTGCATTAGAAGTAAAGGAAAATCAAGCTAATGCTTGGTAACTCTGATGGGAAATACTAATCTTTTCCTGGATAATTTTGTTGTGAATAGTACATGTGACCCCCCCCCAAAGGGATGCCCTAGAGAAAATGTGTATTCCACAGATCAAAGAATGACAAGCCACTAAGCCTCTGACAGTTCACCTTCCCTGCAGCCAAAGACAACATGCTGCCAACTGCCCCCATTTCATACTGCTCATCTAGGCTTAAATATCTGCTAATTTAGATAATGGCTGCAGTCCATCAGTTAATAGTATTTACAACAAAGACATATGGCCAGTCCTTGCAAGGCCAGTCATTAGCTAATATGAGTCATTCCAAAATGACATAGAGATGATTCATATTGTCAGTATGAATTCTCTTTGAGGAGCCTGACATCTACCAGAGTGAACCTTAAGAATAGATAGCAGAGGCTATTT
>BDUI01000704.1:82222-94196 GCA_002335545.1 Apodemus speciosus | reverse complement strand
CAGAGCAAACCATCACAATTCTGACAGTCCCAGAGTCAGGTGGTGATACTGTGGCCTGTTTGGTTTTCTTCCCAAATGCATTCAGAAATCGATGCACTTTGAACTGTAGTCTACTTCTGGGCTCATGCTATGACATGTGCTGCTTTCAGGTGATTCTGGACAGCAGGTGCAAGCAGCATCCTCGTGTGTGTGTCAGCCTCACGACCCTGAGGCAAACCACTCCTACTTCAGGCCTCACTGTGCTGAGGAGTGTGAGCATTGAAAGCTTGGGCATACAAAACACATTCTTCATGTACATTTTTTTCAGTTTATGATTGATTTATGAAAGGATCTCCCCCCCCAACCCCCGATGGTCCACAAAGAAGCTCACGAATCTCCCTCCATCTTTCCCAGGAAGCCATCAACGTCCCATAAATGCAGTCTTAAAGTTTAATCTCCTCTGACATTATCTGATTGTAAATCTCTTTGGTCAATGGAACATAAGATTTTTTAAAGTTATCCATAAAGTAAAGTGGCTCAGAATTCTTCAGCGGGTTAAAGCCTTCTTCCACCAACTGTAACTTCTGTAGCTTGAATGTCCCTGTTGTTTCCATTTTGTCCTAGGAATTAATTACAGATATGACTGGAGCGAGTTATTAGAATTCATAGTTGCTACTTTGTATGAGCAAAATGTTTAACAAAATCGGCCGCATCTCCTTATTGTATTTTATACCTAATTAATGTTTCTATATTTGGTATTAATTTGACATTAGAAACAGAAAACATTTATTTGTTTGTAAACCTTATTGAAATGTTAACGTATTGCATAAATAATAATTTATTACTGTGACCAACAAATTAAGCATGTTTGAAAGACATATCCTAGCTCATGGCAATACTAAACAATATGATGAATATATGATACTGTAATAGGAGTTAAAGTTACAAAACCCAAAGTTTATGATGCAAGTTTTCTCAGGAGGTTCTGGTAATTTGTGTCTCTAGAGCAGAACAAAAGGATAGGGTTGGATTAATTTCAGCAATATTGAGTGTTAGCACATTTAAAAATTTTTGTTCTGATCAAAACTACCTTGTTATAAATGTGACTGAAATTTTTCACAGAGCTATTGTTTTATTCATGTGGTCAGAAGTTTTAGTTCTGCATTTTCTCAGATTATTTATTACTATAATTCATTTATTATAAAATTGTTTGAGGTACAGTATTACTGTGTAGCCCTGCCTAGCCTTGAACTCACTATGTAGACCAGGCTGGCCTTAAATTCAAAGAGATCCACCAGTATCTGTCTCTGCCCCTTGAATGCCAGGATTAAAGGTGTGTAAATAATTGAGCTACATAAATAATTGAGATCTGAGAGTGCTAGGCTTTCTGCTAATTGTACCAAATGGACAATAATCACTAACTATAATGGCCAATGCTCTGTTTGGAAAATTAATGATATTGAAGTATTTCCTAAAGGTGTATAGTGCTGGCCCAGTCTTCTCGAATAGTCCAATGTGAAAAATATTTTGCTTCTGAGAGTGAATTGTGCTAGGATTAAAGGTTTAAAATATCGCCCTTTAGATCCGTGTTCTATTCCATGAAGGTATATTTCTCATGGGATAATGCAAGAAGGGATGGGGAGGTAGGCTTGGCTATAGGACAAGGCAGATGGGTGTGGTATTGTTATTGGCTCCTTCCCTCCCTTGGAAACTTCCATGACACATTCTGGTACCACAAAAGCTATCCTCAGGAAGGAGGCTTTCTGCTCAGATGCTCTGGCCCCTGTCTCTATGATATATGGTCTCTTAAGGAATAAGGCCCTACCTACAACCTTTGAGAGGTAACCAAGGGCAACAGTAACAGCATACAGAGTTTTAGGACTCTTGGGTTTTCTGACCAGCAACTAGTAAGGCACCTGTGAACTCCAACAAGGAGCAGCATGGCACCGTAACCTAAGAGTRCAATAAGGACACTCGCATTTTAGTGGCAACCAAAAGCTCTTGGATTTAAGAACTTTTCAAAAGGAGGAAAACTATGCCTTGTACTAGAAGTTTATCGAACAACCCAGAGCTTGTGAGGTTCTGAATCTTATAAAGTTTATATCAATTGCCGCCGTATTAAACCTGACTGCTTTCTAAACATTTAGTTATACCCACAGGGAAGTGTAGCTCTTGCCCCTCAACAAAGAAACTTCTTTTGCTAGAGATGAAGACCATCACATCTATAATTGATCATAATGCTAAAGCAGTGATCATGTGATACCCAGTGTCACCTGACCCATCCACAACACAACTCCTGTACCTATAGCTCAGAGAACATTTTCAAAAGAGGAAGAAGAAAGGCTGTAGTGATATGTATAGTAAAGCCTTTGTGACTGGCTTTGATTGAAATGTTTAAGCAAAGATTTTGCTGTGTTTGGATCAATAAATAGGGGCTAAGAAATTGTTTTGAGACTCAACTTTGAAGAAATGTTCTCTCTAGAGAATCTTTACTTGGTGTTACATGAGAGGTGCAGCTGTACAAACCTTGGTCCTAAGACACTCTGACAAACCTGGAGTTCTTACCTTTGACTGTGGCTAGCCGTGGTCAAAAGGGACTGAGATTTGTGTGGGTTGCCCGCTCTCATGGGCAGCAAGAGCAGGATAATTTTGGTAGCTGGAACCTCTCTTAGCCTAAATTGCACTTGTACAATGACTGAATAAAGTAATGGGAGTAAGCAAGCTGGTGTCAGTCTTTCTCAAGAAGGCAGAACCCCCAGAAATGAAGGTTTAGCATCTTGGTGAGCTTCTCTCTCAACTGCAGCACCTATGACCAACATCAATCAATAGAAGAATGCATGGACCAGAAGAACGGGATTAGATCTCCTAGAAATATCAGGTTATGATATTTCTATGAAGTCTCAACAAATGGCTGCCTAAACAAGACCAGAACAGGGATGATATCAACAAATATGCTAACTCATAAGGAGGAAATCTCATAGGGTCCCAACTCTAGACTAGGAATTATAGGTAACCAAGGAATGCTGAGGATGGGATGAAATAGACTTTCCCAAGAAGGAGTCCCCTAATTGGTTAACCAACACCAAATAGTCAGTCCTGAAATAAAATGCATATAGATAGCATTATATTAACTGAGCAGACTGAAATTATATATTTAGGAATATATATTATATGCAATACATATGTTTTTGTTTATGTATGTATATATATATAAAGAGAGAATGTTATATAAATAAACTAACAATTAAAGAAAAAGGCTATATAGAAGTTACACAGAAGATGATGTATAGGAAAGAAATGGAGATAACATGCAGGTACATAAACTATATGGGCAAATTGATAGTAAACTTGGATTGTGCTATCCTGATATGTCAGATGTGCCTGTGTTAATGCAGGCAAAACATAGGATGTCTGCCTACAAACACTTTGATGTYGACCTGGTGAAACCCACTTTTAGGCAAATAGCTCTACTGTCTTCAGAAGATATGTGCAAGATACAGTTTTGACTCCCTGAGAGCATCACTTTGTTCTAAGGTCCTGTGTAAAGAGAAAGAAACAACTCTACAGTCCGGACAAAAAACCTTCATCCTGTTTCCTTCATATGTAGCTTCAAACACAGTGCCCAAGAGCAGCAACTCTCTGTTTCTCTGATTTTTATTCTTAAAGTTATCTAATATAAATAAATGGGCACATTCTCTAAAGGATAAAAGAATATTTTGCTACTAGCCCACCTCTTGGTTCTGGCTCCTACCTTTGACAAATTCTGAGGTTGTAAAATTACCTGAATTCTTAAAAAGCGCGGGCAGGCATAAGCTGGTAGAGATGTCACCACTTGGTTGTACAGTTTTTCTAAGTCTAAAGACTTGTTTGGTTTTAGAATAACAGAAGCCATTCCTGCTTTTCCTTCATAACCTGGGGAAAGGTCAAGATAAAATCCATGTATTACTAGGTGAGTTTTCAAACTCAGTCCTGTCAGACACAGCTGGCCATGGAGATCCTCATTCTGCATTCTTTGGCAGAGGTGACATGGGGCAGTGGCATAAACTGAGTCTGCGTTTTTCCCTCATGTAAAATTTAATCAATAGAAGTAACTGGACAGTAGGGACGTGCACAGCTTGTCTTTCATTGTCTGTCCTACAGAAATGAAACAGACTGAATAGAAGACAATAAGCTATACATAATTTCCATCCTATCCACATAAATACTATGAAAAAAAACATACGGAGGGCTAACTATAGCCCAGAAAAAAGGCATATTTTAATCACTAATGAAAAAATGACAGGGAATATTTGAAGTTAAGAAAAGTAGAAAAGGATATTTTCCTTTTATTAATGAAAATTAAGTCCTCATTGCTTAYTGCCCATCATGTGATCTGCAGACCTCAGAGGGCGGGCCCATTTCTCCAGTCTTCAGAGACAGTTTCTCAGTCTGTTGTCTCCTTCCTTTGGTGCTAAATAAACACTCCAATCCTTGGCCTCCCCTCCACCCCAAAGCATTAGCCAGGAAACACTATCATTTGCGTAAAAGGACATACTGCAGGCACAAGTGGAATTATTAAACATTTAAACTAGAACCTGTTTCTATTTAGTGGAATGAGCCAGCACATATGATAACAGGAAAAGAAAGACAATTGGAAAGATTAGCTTCAACTATTTTCCAAACACACAAAACATTAAAATTCATCCATACCTTTTTCCCAATGCGTCTATAAAGTTAGTTAGCTTTTTCAAGGGCATTGCTTGTCAAGGCAAGATGAGAATATTTTAAAATATTAATTTTAATATGCAAAATTTTAAATGTTGATTTAGAAAGTGATAAAAACCTAAAGACGACATGCATGGACATTCTCTTCTACAATTCTCAAAGTCAATTACAGCCACATACCTGGCACGGGGACACCATACACATTGGCTTCCTGTATGAAGTCCAGCCTCCCAAGCACATCAGCGACCTCTGTGGTTGCAACATTTTCTCCTTTCCACCTAAATGACAGAGGGGACCTTAAGAGCATGTGCATTTGAAGAGCCAGCTCCTGCTTTCAGTTTTACTGACTTGCATTTGGCTCTGTGAAGCACCTAGTGGCCCAAAATAACTAGTTTCCAAGCAAAAGCCACATCTACAAAAGCTTTGCGTTCAGAGTTCAATAAACTCAGCAGCTGTGATTTGGATAAAATAACTTAAGAGTTTTATGGGTATAAATTGTTCACTAGAAATATTTTTATTTTATATATTTTATGAGAAATATATCAGTACAAAATCACTACTGTGTGCAATAATAAAAATTAAGTTTAAAGCTTTGTCCTTGGAGGTAGGAACTAAGGAAATACTATAATCACAGCATCTTAACCCACCTTACTTTCTGGGCATGGGAAGTATTGCTTTCCACTTCTGCTATTTTAATGAAGACAATTCTATATGATGAGATCTTGACATACTTCTTACTTATTCCCTATTTGTCTATTCAAGCAAGCCTTTGCTAAATACTTACTCTATGCTCCTGACTATTTTATAACTATTGAATTACAAAGTAAAATGAAATTTTATGTAGGCTAAGACAAGCTTGATAAATTAGAAAATAAAATGTTAAAAAAATGGGAAGGTGTGGTCTCAGTTTCAGTATTTTTTTCCATTATATTAAGAATTATCTTGGGACTGGTGAGACATTTTGGTGAGTAGCGAGGCGCTTGCCACTGAATCAGAGTTTAATCCCTGAAACAGATATAGTTAGAAGGAGAGAACCAACTCTCCAAAGTCATAGGTATGGTGCAGCATTTCCACCCCCACCCCCACCCCCACCCCAATAGAGAAAAAAAGAGATAAGGGAGGAAGAAAAAATGTGATTCATTTACACAATGGAATACTAATCAGCTACTAAAAACACGGACATCATGAAATTTGCAGGCACATTTATGGGACTAGAAAACATCATCCTGAGTGAGGTAAGCCAGACTGGAAAGGACGTGCATGGCATGTGCTCACTTCTAAGTGGACATGAGCCATAAAGCACAGCATGCCCGTGYTACACACCCACTGAAGCCTAATGACACAGAGGGCTCAAGGCAGGAGGGCTTAAGTCTCACTCAGAAGGAAAAATAGAACTGTCTTTGAAGTGGATGTTGAGAGGGAACTGGGTGGCAGAGGCTGTGGGAATGGTAAGCAGGGGATCAGGTATAGAGAGAACCAAGGAGAGAGGGCCAGGAGAGTGACCAGAAATTGGCAGAGATGGGGGGGGGCATCTCTAGGATGGGCCAGAGACCTGGGATTGGGGAGGCTTTAGGGTGTCTATGAGGATGACTCTAGCTGAGATTCCTAGCAGTGGAGAATATGGAGTGTGGCATGGCCACTTTCTGAAGCCAAGCAGGAACTCTATAGAAAGATAAGGATACCAATGCACCCACAAAACCTTCCACCCAAAATTTGTCCTGCCTACAAGAAGTGCAGGGACAAGGAACAGACTGAAAGAATGGCCAACCAACTTGAGATGCATCCCATGGGCAAGAACCAATCCCTTAACACTATTAATGGTGCTTTATTATGCTTATAGACAAGAACCTATCATGACAGTACTCTGAGAAGCTCCACACAGCAGCTGACTGAAACAGATGTAGAGACTCACAGCCAGTTTTGTGGAAGAGTTGGGAAAAAGGATTGAGGAACCCAGAGGGTATAGGGATTCACAAGAAGACCAACAGAGTCGAATCTGGACCCTTGGAGGCTCCCAGAGATTGAACCACCAACCAAAGAGCATACAATGGCTGGATCAAGCCCCACCTTCACCTCACACATATGTAGCAGATATGTACCTTGGTCTTTGTGTGGGTCCCCCGACAACTGGGACAGGGGTATACCCTGACTCAGTTGCTTCCCTGTGGATTCTGGTCCCCTAACTAGGCAGTCTTGTTTGCCCTCAGTAGGAAAGGATGYGCCTAGTCCTTCAATGACTTGAGATGCTAGGGTAGAGTAGTACCGATGGGGGACCTCACCCTTAGAGAAGAAGGGGAGGGCAGCTTTTGGGGGCAGCTATTTGAAGGGGGGGACTGGGAGGAGCGGGTTTGTGATCATGATGTAATGTGAATAAATAAATTAATTAATAGGGGAAAAAAGAAAGAACAATAACTGCAAAATAAAATAAAATAAAATAAAATAAAATAAAATAAAATAAAATAAACAAAAGAAATGACTTTCGACCCCATGGCTTCTCTGTATATCCCAACTCTAGCTTCACATGCTATTTCTACTTTTATATCCTAAAAGTAAAGTTTACTGATTGGGTATAGACTAGTCCATTTTTTTCTAAAAAACAACTATGGAGTTTGACATCAGAACTAAACTTACARTTCATCTAGAAACAGATGGTGAGCCCATCTTTGTGCAGGCAGTCATCAAAGAGTTGAAAGGACCCTGAGTGTCCTGAGTTATCAGAAGTAGGAGGTCCCACTTTCCATAGAAGAGGGATTCACAGGCACAGGGTGAGCTGGGCATCCGGTGGTGCCATTCCTACCTGAAAGTGTCTCCAATACGGTCCCAAAAATAAAGGAAGTTTTCGTGATCTTGGAACATGAGGTCTCCTGTATTGAAGTAAACATCTCCCTTCTTAAAAACATCAAAAAGCAGCTTGCTTTTTGTGTGTCTGTATGAGCCAGCATAGCCAAAGAAGGGGTTCTTCTTATTCACACGGGAAATGAGGAGACCAGGTTCTCCTGCAAGAGAAAGGTCCGTTTTAGGAGTCATGTGCTCCAACAATGATCAGTGCAGACTCCACACACACTTAAGTTATAGCCGAGAAACCCAGCTTTTGTAGCTTCCTGTTTTCCTCTATATTCATTTCCATTCCACTCAATGATATTTCTTCTTGAATGCATCTAGCATATCTGTTCACAAACCTTGCAAAAAAAAAATGAATGGCGAAAGAATCGCATGGAAAAGAAATATGATTTTAATTTCTCTTGTACTCTGCATTGACAGATGAAGGGTAATGTCTCTTGGAATTGCACAGATTTTAACTCAGGTACTTTTGAGAGCAAATAGCTCAATAATTTTAATGAGCTGGTAATGGTACTACATATTAGTGACCACACCTGCTCTGTCATTATAATTGTACTTAACTTGATGAGCAATTGTTTGAAACTGGCACTACAATTCTAATATTATTAAGAGAAGAACTAATGCTCAGAAGGGTGAAATCAGCAGTCAAGACCAGAAGAAGAAATAGATTGGGAACTCAGAATGAAGCCTTTGGAGCAAAGGGTCCCTGAACTAGGCTGACGCAGTTAGTGGTTTGTTCTGTAAATCCATGACAGAGGAGGGGAGGGCATTAGAAAGAGCTCCTGCCCCATGACACTTATTAATGCCATGGTACCCACGCTTAGACACTCGTCCAAAATCATTGTTTCAGTCAAGTCTATTTAATGGAGGTCGTGCTTGGCCAGCGGCAAGGCAAGGTTACATTTAACATAAAGGAAAGCAGAGATCACAGCAGCAGCCTTAAAGGTTCATGTCTACCTCCTTCTGGATTTGCTGCAGCAATGGATGAAGTAGTCACAGGGCTCTTAGCAAGGGCTGCTCCTCAGCCACCGTCCAGTCGCTTGTGTCCCCTTACCCACCTCTGGATAATGACACTAGCCACTGCTTCCCTTTCTAGTCATTTCCATCCTCACCGGCCCCACCACCGCTGACATTGGCACAGTTACACTGCACACATCACCGTAGCATTCTGGTCCTTAGAGTCCTGCCCATACATTCCCTCATTCTCATCAAAAGCCTTCAAGAAAGGTCTGGACGACAGTTCCACTTTACCAATGCAGAAAGGGAGGCAGAGAAAGTAATCTGCCCAATGGCATACCATCCCCACACATACAAGTCAGAGTACATGGTTCAGAATGAGGGCCACATGCACTCCAAGCTTGCCAGGTTGCATTTAATAGTGCAGAGAATTTTTAAAGATTCCTTTCTTCCTTACTTCTCAGGGTGTAGGTGCTAGCTTTTCCTCTGACAAATTATTGTAAATACTGTCTAGGTCACAATGTGTTCATGTCTTTCCTGAYGAGGCAGAGTTGACATAATGAAGGGACAATGCTATAACACAAAACAAAGTGCAAGTAATCATGAGGACTCTCAAGTGTGCTCAGTCAGCATTTTTGGAATTGCTGAAATTACAGAAGCAACACCCCAAGATTTAAATTCCAGTTTCAGATCTTATGAGTGTTCTAAACAACATGCTATGAAAGACCTCAAGTTCTCCAAATCCTCCAAAGGTTTACTTTTTCCTATTTTTATTAAATAACTTATTATTTATTTTTATTTTATGTGCACTGGTATTTTGCCTGCATGTATGCATGTATGCTGAATCTCCTAGAGCTGGTGTAACAGACAGTTGTGAACTGCCATGTGGGTGTTAGAAATTGAACCCAGACCTTCTGGAAGAGTAGCCAGTGCTCTTAACCTCTGTGCCATCTCTCTAGCCCTCATTTTTTCTCTTGGACAGTGTCTGTGGAGTTGAATTAAGAAATATTTAATGTTAATCTTATTAGTTAGTTTTAGTGTATACACACACTGTGTGTGTGTGTGTGTGTGTGTGTGTGTGTGTGTGTGTGTGTGTGTACAGCAGTGCAGCTGAGTGCAGATGCCCTTGAAGAGGGCTCAACTCTCCTGGAGCTGGAGTAACAGGCAGTTGTGAGCCATTGTGACATAGGTACTGGCAAGTGAACTCTGGTCCTCTGCAAGAGCAATACCTCTGTGTCATCTTCCATAGAGCAACATTGGCTATTCTGAAGCTTGGGAGATAATTAATTCTTCCTTTTATAATCTCCCCAGTAGTAGTAAGACAAGCATAACAAGAATAGAAGCAAAGCAGGTTGACAACTTGTATTAACACGTTGAAGCAAAGATCTAGGAAGTCATATCTGGTGTAGCATGAGGCAGTTATGAGGTATTGCTTCATTCTGGAACTTGGGTTACATTTACATAGCTAGTATTTACTGATTTCTTTTTGTTTTTTCTTTTTCTTTTCTTTTCTTTTTTTTCTTTTTCTTTCATTTTTTTTCTGAGACAAGGTTTCTCTGTATAGCCCTGGCTGTCCTGGAACTCACTCTGTAGACCAGGCTGGCCTCGAACTCAGAAATCCGCCTGCCTCTGCCTCCCAAGTGCTGGGATTAAAGGCGTGAGCCACAACCGCCCGGCTCTACTGATTTCTAAGTGCATATCTCTATACATTCTGTTTTCAAGGGTGATCTGCTGGTGACTGAGGCCTTCATTTGCATTAAATTTTCTAAACTGAAAATTTAGACAGTCTACCTTGAGAGGAATAGAAGGGAGAAGAGAGGAAAGGGGAAGCCACAAAGATTTGTTCACATCTCTGAATTGTCAACACAAGCCCCATGAAATAAATAATGTCACCACTGATTTACATAGGAAGGAAACGAGTCCCGGATCAGCCAGTCTGCCCACTGCTGCCTGGTTTCTAAGTCTAAAAACCAACACATAAAGCAAAGGTGGCCTGACTGCTCATTGTACCTAGGATGTAATATTAATTCAGTATTATTGGTGATATGTGATGTAGATAAGGAGAAATAAAAGCCAAAGAGATGCCACTAAACTATTTTACAACCTAACTAGGGCTCAATGTCCAACAGTTAAGCCAGTCCACCTGCATTACACTTCAAAGTCAACCACATTCTGAACAGTCAGTCTTTCCTTCCTGAACTCCGCATCTGTGGATTTTTTGCTTAAGACAGCGACTTTGTAATCTATCTTACCTTTTCTCACACGGTAGCACCAGCCTTGTCCAGTCCTCAATGGTTCATCTTTCTGGAAGTCATACTTTATCAACTCAAAGGAGAAAAAAAGCTGCAAACCCAAAGTGAAGAATAAAGTTGAGCATTTGGCTATTTGTGCAAGAACAGGATCTGCTAATGGAATCTATGTTCAATTTAAACAAGGAATCTTTTGACTAACAGAATAATTAAAGAAAGACTTGAAATTGAAGTGGGAGGCACTGGTAAGCAGGCCTCTTTAAGTGGCATTCATTTTCGTTTCCTTTAGTTTTGCTTCACCTGAACACTGCTTGGCTTTACCTTCAGAGGACTGAGAAAGAGTTACAGAAGGCTCTGATTTATTCATTATTCTAACCGTGGGCAGGACGACCCATTTCATAGTCTTTGAAAACATTTTCTCTAAAAACAAGTTTTAAACATAACTAAGATACAACATCTGAACATCAGGATTTTTGTTACTGTCATTTTCCTCTAGGCCTCCAGAAGCATGACCCACTGCCTAGAAACCAGAGTAACCTGACAGCTGTTTGGCTTTACTCTAGGCCYGTCAGGTTAACTCCTTTAAACTAACGTGGTAGTCTATCACTGTGGCATGAGGAGATGATTCGGACAGATCTCCTTGGACAGAAGCCAGGCTAATTGGATGTCCATCTGCTCATCTTCAGAGGGTCCCAGCTAGATGTCTGTCCCCGTGTCCCGGCTGCTTCGTCCTGGGGTGACCACATCACAGTGCCATGAGAGTGCATTCATTCCATCTGACCTGAGCGTGAACTGAAAATTGGTCAGTCCAATCCCCTTATTTTATCTATAAGAAAAGTGAGGTTTTTTTTTGGGGGGGGGGCATTTACACCTGTGGCCTTATTAAACGGAATTAGAAAAGAGATTTAACATGGAAATGGAGTGAGATAAAATAACATGGGCTGGTAAATGAGGAAGGAGACTAAGGGCCAAAGATTAAAAAAAAATGTACACAATCAGAATTAGAAAGTGCCAAAGGAGAACAAGTAAAGAGAATAGAATCACTAAGGTAAATATGGTAATATCAAGATATAGGTAGAACAAGATCTGATGCTTTAGTCTTAAAAAAAAAAAACAGCATGTACTCAGAACCACAATTAAACATCTGAAGGTTTTTTATTTAGTTATTTGCTGTGAGTGTGTATTTGTGTATATGTATGGGCACATGCATGCCACCATGTGTGCATGCCTGTGAGCATGTGTAT
>BDUI01000704.1:57197-69991 GCA_002335545.1 Apodemus speciosus | reverse complement strand
CTATCTAGCTATCTAATTGCTCATTCAAGAACATTACACAGAAGATGACATATATTAGTTAAATGACATATTATTTCTACAAAGAATCTTTTACAAATAGATTATGATATAGGCATACATGTTTTATGCCTTTAAGTATGGATGTCATAGAGTTATAATAATATGTGATTATTAATCGAATAACAATAATATGTCAGACTACTCTTTCAAGTGTATCTCTGTAGAAAACAGCCTAAAAACTCTGGGACTTTTGGGTCTCAGAAAATTAATTTACATYCCATACCAGGAAAGCCTTATCTCTCTTGTAGGATAAATTTGAGATGTAAAGTAAGCTGGTCTACCAGTAGCCTTTTGTCTTAGTCAGGGTTTCTATTCTTGCACAAACATCATGACCAAGAAGCAAGTTGGGGAGGAAAGGATTTATTGAGCTTACACTTTCCACATTGCTGTTGATCACCAAAGGAAGTCAGGACTGGAACTCAAGCAGGTCAGGAAGCAGGAGCTGATGCAGAGGCCATGGAGAGGTGTTACTTACTGGCTTGCTTCCCCTGGCTTGCTCAGCTTGATTTCTTATAGAACCCAGGACTACCAGCCCAGAGATGATACCACCCACAAAGTGCCCTCCCATCTTGATCACTAATTGAGAAAATGCCTTAAATGGGTCTCATGGAGGCATTTCCTCACCTGAAACTCCTTTCTCTGTGATAACTCCAGCTTGTGTCAAATTGACACAAATACAGCCAGTACACCTTTCAAAGTGACCCAGAACTCTCTACTCCAAGGGCATCATTCTTAAGCACGATTACAGACTCATACCACAGATATAGACAGCATCTTTCTGGGCTCCCTTCTGCATGGTCCATGTGGACCGTGTAAAAATAGAAATCTGCTGTAGACGTGATATGAATTGAAGATCACGGCCTGTTATGTCCTGAGGTATATAAGCTGTGTTCATTGATTTAGGCTCAGTGCTCCTTTTGCAGTTTTATGAAATTTCCACGTGCTTGCTCTTGCTTAGGTGTTTGTCAAAAAGTTAAATGGGAATCATACCTCCAACCAAGCACCTAATGAGTATGTGAGAACATCATTAGTCACCAGAGACACAAAAATCAAAATGACATTGTTGATAATAAATATTGAAAAGTATCGACCTATTTTCTTTAGCACTACAAAATTTCCCAATGGAAGGGATTCAGGGCAAGTGGGAGCCTCCACAGATTGCATAGAAGGTCATAGATTATTAGGACCACAACTGTGATTAAGCATTTTGTGACAGGTATTAATGTTAGACACATGTATGCAATACAGCCTATCAACTCCATTCCTTATTATATAGAATCAGAAATATGTACATAATTTACTAAAAGACTGGCATAAATATGCCAGTACACAGAGCACCATGAATCAAATCAAGTCTCGTAAGCAATCCAAACCCAACAACACTAAATCATATTTCTTTGCGGTATTCTCCTCTACTAACATAAGAACCTCTCATTGGCTTTCTATCGCCGCAATACATGTCTCAGATGTAGCCAATTAAGCCCTTCCAAATGTATTAGCTCTTAATTGATGGAGGCCATAGCTGATATTGACTGAGATGAAGGTGTTGATGGGTCCACCTTATCGGGAGGTGTTAGAGGAATTCACTCCCAAGTCTGTTCAGGTTCTCAGCAATCTAGTTCCTCGAGGTTGTAGTGCTGTGAGTCTCTCTTCTGTGCTGTGGACTCAGGGGTGGTGTGTCTCAGGTCACAGGAGCCTCTCTTTAGTCTTGTAGCATAGGTCTCTACACAAAGGGTCCAGAAATTACTCATTGCTCCCCAAGTCATACTTGCACAATAGCTAAGATTGCTATGCTAAACCTTTCTTGCTTGCAGCCTTTCAAAACCTAGGTACTGAGTTGCATCTATAGGATAATCTTCCGATTTCACAGTCATAACTGTAATTTCTGTAAGGTCTCCTTTGATAGTGTTCCTACCGAGCACATAGTTACAAGCTGTAGAACTAGGACAAGAACATCTGAAGTGCTTTATTTCCGTATCCTGCAACGCCAAAGCAATGAGACAAAATGAACTACTGCTATTAATGAAACCAAAACTGCATGTAGGGTCAGTGCTGAGACAAGCAAGGAAGCCAATGGAAGGCACCGTGTGCCTCGGTTCACTTTCAGCTTTTAAGAACAGGACAAACTAGTTTTTGCTGCCAGAAATCAGAATTATATTCAAGTTTGTGAAGACAATACCTAAAAAAATTCTCCAGGGGTATGTCTTAAATAAGTAAGTAAGTAAGTAAGTAAGTAAGTAAGTAAGTAAGTAAGTAAGTAATTTTCATCAAGATAGTTAAAGGGTTAAGACATCTTGCTGAGAAACTCTACAGTGCAGAGTAGAAGAATTGGTGGCCGTTTTAATAATGCTAAGTTTAAAATGAAATTGTAGTTATTATATGAGGAACAAATTGTCAAGTCAAGTTTAAATTATATGTGTCTCAGCTATAAAAATTTGTATATTTTAAATAATTTTATTGTGTTTATGGGTGCACTGTAGCTGTCTTCAGACACACCAGAAGAGGGCACCAATAACATTGCAAATGGCTGTGAGCCACTCTGAGGTTGCTGGAAATTGAACTCAGGACCTCTGGAAGAGCAGGAGGTGCTCTTAACCACTAAAGCATCTCTCCGGGCCTTTAAATAATTTTAAAATGCTAATATTTTAAGACTACTCTAAGTACTCTGGTGTTATACTAAGATTGTTACTTTTCTGTCAATTTGACACAAACGAATTATCTGAGAATGACTTAAACTGAGAAAATGTCCCACAAAACTGGCCTGTAGACAAGTCTGTGGCTCCTTTTCTTGATTGATGACTGATTCAGAGGACCCAGACCACCATGCATGGTGCCACTCCAGGGAAGATTGTCCCAGTCATCTAAGAAAGCAAACTGAGCCATGGAGAGCARGCCAGCGAGCCGCATTGGTCCATGCTCCGTGGTCTCTGCTCAGTTCCTGCCTTGAGTTCCTACCCTGACTTCCTTTCATGGTTGACAGACAACTGTAAGCTGAAACCAATCCTTTCCTCCTCAAATTGCTTTTCTTCCTTTCTTTTTTGTAGTCACAGCAAATGAATGCACATGGATATGTGAACAGAAAGCCAAGTAGATGACAGTTAAAACTGAAACAAAATCACAAAATAAAATGCATATTTTATTTAGACACAYGAATAAAACAAAGAATAAAACCTTTCTTGAATATATTAAAATCATTTATAGATCAAGGGTTAAAAGACGAAATGGTTCTTACCTTCAGAGTACGCCTTCATTTAAAAAYTACTTGTATTCTTTCAGCTGAGTGTGGGGTGTATGTGTGTATGGTGTGTGCACATACTTCTGGGTGGGTGAGTCCACCATGTAATGTGGAGACCAGAAAAGGATGCAGAGCATCTTTCTTTTTTTTTTTTTTTAAAAAAATCTTTTTATTAAGATTTGTTTATTTTATGTATACTAGTACACTGTAGCTGTACAGATGGTTGTGAGCCTTCCTGTGGTTGCTGGGAATTGCATCCAGTCAACCCCACTCACTCTAGTCCAAAGATCTATATATGTAAGTACACCAGAAGAGGGCGTCAGATCTCATTACAGATAGTTGTGAGCCACCATGTGGTTGCTGGGATTTGAACTCAGGACTTTNCCCACACTGCAGTCATCCCTATGCTATAGTCACCCCCACATTGCAGTCATTCATCCCCACACTGCAATCATCCCCACACTGCAGCCAGTCATCCCCATGCTTCAGTCATCCCCAGGCTTCAGTCAGTCATCCCCACCCTGCAGTCATCCCTATGCTGTAGTCATCCCCACACTGTAGTCAGTCATCCCCATGCTGAAGTTATCCCCACACTGCAGTCAGTCATCCCCACACTGCAGTCAGTCATCCCCACACTGCAGTCAGTCATCCCCACACTGCAGTCAGTCATCCCCACGCTGCAGTCAGTCATCCCCATGCTTCAGTCAGTCATCCCCACACTATAGTCATTTCTACGCTGTAGTCATCCCTATGATGTGTAGTCATCACCACACAGCAGTCAGTCATCTCCAGGCTGCAGTCATCCCCACCCTGAAGCCATCCCTATGCTGCAGTCATCCATACCCTTCAGTCATCCCCACACAGCAGTCAGTCATCCACACCCTGCAGTCATCCCCATGGCACACAGAAGGAGCACATGGCAGAGGGCTCGGGTTTGCAGAACTCACAGCGTCACAGATCACCCACAGCTGCCACTGGCTTTGCAAATGTTCTCAGCTTCAAAGTAAAATATGACTTTTCACAATATAGAAATATGAGCTCTAGACAAGAGTGTGGACCTCAACATACTATCTACAGAGAAAGTGATATACTTACACTGTAGAAGAAGTTAGCTCTCCCGACAGATCCGATCTTCCCAGTATGGTTCATGAAACATATGTTTCCTTCAGTAGCTCCGTAAAATTCACACATTTTAATGTTTCCAAATCTGTCTAAAAATTGTCTCCACACATCACTGCTCATACCATTTCCAACTGCCAAACGCACTCGATGGCTCTTTTCTCCTTCTCTCTGTTAGGAGAAAGGATGTCACGTGTAAGTCACTCCAGTTCCCCACTCTCTCTTGCTGTCATTTATACGGCAACTGAGCTTCCCTAAAAGTAAATGGGGCATGTGCAGTAGCAGAAGAGAGAGACAGGCACAAGGAAACCACAGAGTTCTGTTGGAGAATTGTGTCCAGCAGCTAATAATAGGTAGGAGGGCTATATCTGGTTCTTCTCCGTATCTAGGAGGAAAACGTTCTTTCCAAAGTACAAGTCTCAAAGGCTCCTTTGATAGCATAGACATTCTAGGAAGGGAGAAATTGTATTTTCAGATTTATTTTAAAGAATTAATTTAATTTAGAACTTTTTAAAGGATTATGAAATATTTATTTTCATTTATCACCTGTACAATTTTGCAGCCAACAAGCAACCACCAATTCACAGCAGTGGAAGTAAAATTAAAACTTAAGTCCTTAGAAACAATTTGACTGAAAATGAGACAACTTGACATAACTCATATTTAGAATGCACAATCTTCTCAACTTTTATTTGTATTTTGAGTTAAAGCAGAAATGGATTTTGTTCTATGTTCAAGAAGTGTAATGTCAATTAATGTGAATAATGCACATTTCAGTTCAACTAAGACTGTATTATCATTTTAATCATGGTAAAATGATAATTTGCTCAGAACCACTTGTGGGTAATACATAAAAGCAATATTAAATAAGCAATAGTGACGATAAAGTAAAGAAATCAATGGCCTTGACACTGACAATTAAATATGATCAGTTGATCAGAGTCTGTGTCTAAACACCACCGAAATGGTTTAAAATGAAACATTTTAGTCTTTAAATGCTCAAGGATGACCAGAAATGAATGTGAAGCTGTTTGGGAAGCTGAAACATGAACACATCAAAGATGTGTCTAGGAATGGGAGAGGTGGGTAGTTAAGCCTGTAGGAGGGGACCCAAGAAATGCTGCTCAACATGAAGAAATCATGAGAAAGAATGGGGGCAGTCTGAAGCTTGCCGGGGAGTCTTCTGTTGCTTGCTCTTCATTGCCTACATGCCAGGAAAGTTACTCTGAATTCCAGATGTAAGGAAACCAGTTTGGGTTTAGAAGTTACTGAACCAAAAGAAAATAATGAAGGTGCATTTCAGATGAGAATTGCCCTTGCCCTGATTACAATGATGACCTATGACACCGCAATTTTGAACAAGAGCAGTAAGTGATCAAAAAATTAGTTGAGAGAAAAGATATGGACTTTAGAAGTGCCTACATGAAATCATTTCATATTGGTTATGCTAGACCCTCTGCTGAACCCTTAGATACCAAATGCCAGGCATCTGTAATTAGATTTTAATACCGTTCTGAACTCCCATTAAAGCATAGAGTTTTAAAGGTCAGAGTGTGTGAAAGGAAGTCTAACATGTGTGGGTCATGAGAAAAATATATATTCTTGCAGAACAGTAAGAAATGGAAAAAAGAATAAACTTACCTGAACAATTTCTAAAAGGACTGAAAGACGATCAGGCTACGTACTTAAGATTAGAAATATCAAAAATAATAAATATCAGTGTGGTGCTTGAGCATTTTCTGGTAAGGAAAAGGAGAGAAAGGGAGACATGGAAAACTAGAGAAAGAGAGAGGGAGGAGGATTATTCTCAAAGAGGCAGGGAGGCTATGGCTGGCTATTTTATATCCTATGAAAGCATTGTGGAAAACCTTAAAAACAAATCATACTTTCATAAAACTAAAAACTAAACATGAGCTGGGGTCAGAGAGATGGCTCACTTGCTGCTCTTCCAGAGGCCCTGAGTTTATTTGCAGAGGACCTGAGCTCTGTTCCAGCATCTGTGCCAGCTCACAACCCTCTGTAACTGCAGTGCCAGAGGTTCTGAGGGCAGCACACACACGTAGGATACTCACACAGAAACACACACATCCACATACATTTTCAAAACTGTCTACAAAGATTTGTAAAACTAAGCACGTGTATTGAATACTGTGGTTCTAGACAGAACACAAAGGATGCTCTCAACATAAAAACTATAGTTTTATGGGTAGAGCAACAAGCAAACGAATAGTCAAAAGGAAAGAACAGGTCTAGAAAGTGGAGTACGCACATGTAAGTGTGAATAAACATTTGCTTTTCAGTGTTGATAATGCTTATAGAATCCTTAATGTGCACAGTTAGAGACAATACCTAGGGCAGAAACATTCAAGGTCTACGACTGAATTAAAGTTTTATAAAAATCACTGCATTTTTCTGTAAAGCGGGAGAATACTATCTTATGATAGCATGTGACAAATTAAAGATTGATGTACTATTTAAAGTAATTAGAGTGCTCAAGGGACTCAAGGGAAAGCCTTTACGTTTCTAAAGTAAGTGTATGTGTGTGTGTGTGGCATGCGTGCATGCACGTGCATGCCACAGCCGGCATGTGTCAGTCAGAGGACAATTCACAGACATCAGCTCTCTCAGGCATTAAACTCAAGTCCTCAGGCTTGGCAGACCACACCTTTACCAACTGAGCCAACTTCAATAGCCCAGAGGAAAACATTTAAAGACATCAAAAATAAAGACTGTATATCTAAAGAGTCAGTCAATGAATGTATAATAAAAATAAAATTTCATGTAAAGTTAATTAAAGCAAGGAATGGGGCAAATCACAGATGGAACAAACAAATAAAAACTACCAACATCATAGAAGACTTAACTCAAATATGTCAGAAAAGATATTAAGTAAAAATATAATTTTTTTGGAAACAGTTTCTTACTGCATAAATATATGAAGTCAAACTACATRTTATGTATAAGAAATAGGTCTTAAGCGTCAGAAACATTCTTAGTGCTGTCAGCTTGATAGAATCTAGACTCAACTGTGACACAGGCCTCTTAGCCTGTCAGTGAGGAGATGTATTGATGCAGAAGACTCATATTAACAATGGTCAGGGCCATTCGTGGGGCAAGGGATCCTGGACTGTGAGTGGAACATGCTAAGAATCAGTGAGCCATTYGCTAAGAAGCAAACGCACGATGTCCATTGAYCTCTCCTTTGAGGATGGGCATAGTGTGGCCAGCTCTTCCTGCCGCCTGATTCCTCTGCTGTGACAGGCTGGCCTTGAACTGAGCTAAAATAAAGCCTTCCCCTTTAAACTTCTTTTGTCAAGAGTATTTTATCACAACCAGCGGATAACAAACTGCAGTATCAGCAGTTACAAAACTCAAGAGTAGTCAGGCTGGCAGAGAAAACCATGCAGACCTCACTGAAGAAGCTGGCATGAGCAGAGAATGTCCTGTGGGGTTGGCTTTAACTGCACAAATGCTTTGGCAAGTGGAGAGGAACATTTAGTAAGCCATCAGAAGGATNCCCGTGTCAGTGAACCTAATGACTGTCCCGAAGCCAAATAAGCCCTTGTTTGCTGTGCCAGTTGGCAGCTGGACCTGGGAGAGCGGCGTCTAGAAAGAAGGCAGACTGAACTCTAATGCAATAGGCAGCTCTATTCAGAGCATCAGGAAATTATACTCTGAGGATTCAGAAAGGTCGCCTGAGTAAATTCTCATGAGTTCATAAGAATACAATCACAAGGACAAGCCACATGGGGCAAGAACATGTTTTTCCATGGAGGCATATAAACAAATAATGATAGCTAGCTGTAATGAATAGTATGAAGTAAACTCATTCCTGCCTCCTACGCCTGGAAGGATCATGAAAATCCAACCCAAGAACAATTCTGTTTTTGAAGAAACTGAGGTCACAAGACTCTTGTCTTGGAATTTTCTCATAAGTACTCAGAATTCTCCTCATATGTCTCCACTCCTGGACCATGTTCTGACAATCCCTCACAGGTAGGACTGTCTAAGGTGATTCCAGATGTTATCATGTTGCCCATTAACCCCAGCTACGACAGCTGTTATCCTTCAAGCACATGATTTCCCATGATTATACAATCACCAGATAACTATGCCATGATTTATTTCCTTATTTATTTTCTGATTAGCACATCATTTTCAAATCTTCACCATTATTAATACTACTAAACTTATCTTCATGCCTGCCATCCCAGAAATGAATACTTCATAGAGGGTGGACCTGAGACAGGTGGGTTGCTAAGACTTTGATGCAATTACTTAAATTACTGTCTACTATGGAAGGTGAGCTGACCACCACTTTAATAAATCAAAGCTAAGGATTTTCACTTAAAACATCATTCCGTAAGAAGACATAGTATCTTGCAGGTTTAGTTGAGTTTGTGTTTAAGCAAATTGAATTTTTTCTGCTTAATGACATACTGAATAGGTACACTGTTTTAATAGCTACAAAGACTCTTTTCAGCATTATTTTCTTTTTAATATTGTAATAATTCATTTTGTATTTAAGTATAATCTTTTCTGCTCTTGTTAATACCCCGTCATTAAATATTAACATACTCCTATCATATAAGTAGCAATAATAATAATGACTAGAACATTTTCTTTGCCTCTTGATATTGAGCTATTACACCCATTTGGTGTTAACTGTATAACAAAGGTGCAGCTTCTTTTATTTCATGGACTGAGTCACATCATGTATGGTCAGTTTTAGATTCTATTAGTCTACTCTTAAATCTATATACTGCACTTGGAAARACTGGCATGCAGACGTTCTCCAGTTCAGCAGTCTTTCAGCTTGACTTGCTAGACAGATATCCAAGACTCCTTTAAATTATTCTCAGCAAATACTTGAAAATCCMAAAGTATTTCTGGATGTAAAAGATAGCAAAATTATGTTCCTGAGTGATGTAAAGTTATTTATTATTCTACAGGTCATTGAGTTAATTATTGAAAGTTAACACAGTCATTATTCACAATCTTGTTTCTATTATTCAAATCATTGACACAGAAATGTGTGTATATAAATGAAAATGATTTACTTATGATAATGAAAACATAACACCACAAATCCATCTAGCAGGCCTGAAAGTGAATCCTATTGAAACATACACTTTTGCACATAATCACTCTCATACATATGAACATATGAAAGGAAGGAAAGAAAAAATAAAAGCTTAAAAAAATCTTATTTGCACATGAACGGAAATTTTGCCTTATATATGTGTCTAATATTATTATGAAATCTAAATCAAGCTTTGGCAAGCCTTCAAAGAACACAACTGGCCAACATGTTTGTTTCAAATATTTTGATAAAGAACAGTTATTATTTGGAAATCACCTATGGCATTTTTGAGATGCATAGGCAGAGTCATGTAATCATGAGACAGGCACTGGGATCCATGAAGCCAAAAATATTTATTATTATGCATTTTTATAGAACAAGCTTGATGTCCTTTTCCCTAAATTATAAGTAAAATTCAAAATACAAAATCTCTATTTTAACACAAACAGTATTACTGGTTAACCAGCACAGTTTTCAAAGAGACCTTAACTAAGTTCATTGTCACTCTGGAACTGGGATGGGAAGCCTGAGAGTTTGAGCACTGGCTAGACCACTCTCTTGATCCAGACCACTATGTGAAGGAGAGTCAGGCCAGTCACTTGAAGGGGGTTATTTGAAAGGAGTTGTGAGAACAAGTGTTCCCCAGAATCTAGAGGAAGGAATGTAGACTGTACACACAGAATGTATGCTATGATTACAACAGACATCCTCCAATATCCAAGGGTAAGAAAAGAAAACCGTATTTCTTCAGGAAATGTTCCCATAAACATTCTAGTCAATCTGCATGGGACTCCCCAAAGGTCATCGGTGTCCATTCTACATAGTAGGTGAGGACAAGATTCTCAATATGACGTGTATGTTTAGAAAAGTGATATGAATTCTTTCCCCCTTTTTACTAATTAATTATTTTTATACACTCTATATTTTATTCCCCATCTCACCAACCCCTCTCTACCCTCCAACTGTTCTACATCCCATACCTTCTCCCTACCCCGTCCCCACGTGCATGTCCCTACCCCCCCCCACCCCACTTGACCTCTAAACTCCCTGGGGCCTCCAGTCTCTTGAGGGTTAGGTGCATCATCTCTGAATGAACACATACCCAGCAGTCCTCTACTGTATGTGTATTAGGGGCCCCATATCAGCTGGTGCATGCTGCCTGTTTGGTGGTCCAGTGTTTGAGAGATCCCAGGGGTGCAGACTAATTGAGACTGCTGTTCCTCCTACAGGAAGCTGAAAAAGTCAGGTGCAGATATTTGCACCCAATCAACGCACAGAAGCAGCTGACTCCTGTTGTTGAATTAGGGAAGGCTGACTGAAGCTAAGGGCAACACTGTAGGAGGATTCAAATTCTTTCAATAATCATTTCTATGGAATTTTTTCTCTGACATGTATATACTTTCATTTATAATTGTTTGCGGACAAAATTGAAAAAGTCTCAAAGTCCACACTTCATTTTACTAAAACTAGATCAGTGGTTTCATTTAAAGGAGGCATTCAAACATGAGTTCTGATGACAGCTTTTCACTTGCGTTTTTGGAAAAGCACACAGAAAAAGCCCTTTACATCTTTACTCTCAAGTCTTTAAATAGTCTCCCACACATGTAGAAAGAATAAGAGAGGAAGATGGATGATAGATAGATAGAGAGTAGATGGTAGATAGATGATAGATCAGTTAGATACATACATAGGTGATAGCTGTAGATCAATAGATGATAGGTAGATAGATGATAGATATATAGATAGATTAGATAGATGATAGATTGATTGATAGATGATAGGTAGATGATAGGTAGATGATAGGTAGATGATAGATGTAGACAGATTAGATAGATAGATAGATGAAAGATTGATAGATGATAGGTAGACAGATGATAGATTTAGATAGATTAGATAGATGATAGGTAGATGATTTACAGATAGATACATAGATAGATGATAGATAGATTAGATAGATCCATTTAAGAACCAAAGAAAATACCTATTCCTCAGCCATTTAAAGTCCCTCTTAAGAGCAAGACAGATTTTCTGACACTGTCAGAACTTCTATTAGAGATATCCTATGGCTTAGTTCTCAGTAGACATATCCATTTGACTTTCAATATGAAATACCAGACTGRTGTGATCACAACAACAAAAGAATCACACCAACATTGAAACTCTGGTTGCCTTTTAAAAACAAAACAAAACAACAACAACAACAACAAAACCCTCTTTGATAAGCTGCTATCTGGTACAGCAGGGACCAAAGGGAAGTTACTTCCTACCAGATCAGCAATTCCTTCCCAGAAACAGTCTCATTCTTCCAGAAGACAGACTCCATCCAACTCAGAAACTAATACAACAGGGCTGAAGATCCTCTTTAGATGCCCACAGAAACTGTTTCTCTTGAAATGCAGAAAATTCTGCATAACTTTAAGTTTTAAGGAACTGAGAATGTTTGATGCTACATATAGAGGCAGAAGCAAGACACACAGAAAACAAAACCAAATGATTGTTGCCTATAGCCCAGCACACAGAGTTGCTTACTGCAGAAAACAGGGCTTCACCCGAAATGGACGTCTAAGAGCATAAGCAGAAGATGGTAGGGACTTTGCTTCCTCCACTCCGCTTGTAGATAAGATCTCTTGCCCTAAACCTATCAATAGCATGCATGCATGTCCTCTGCACACACCTATGCCTCTTTAATGAAAATCATGTGTTCCAACAGTCGACTCTCTGCAAACACTACAATAATAAACTGAGATAGTGCAAGCAGCAAGTTAGGTAGGCTTACAGAATGGGAACAAAACCKAGTATTCCATAGACCATGGTTTGAAACTTCATGCATGTACACACACACACACACACACACACACACACACACACACAAATACACACATGATGAGAAAGGATACTAAAACCAAATGTTTTTTTAAGTAGATACAGATTTGCTGATAAGAAAAAAATATAGATGGGTTCTGACAAGAAGACAAGTAGACAGGAAGTCTCCCCATGAAGAACTCCAAGCTCATGAACAAAAGCCTCCCATAGATCAGGCTATCCACAGTCTCAGTCCATTCTTTTCTGTGTTCATCTGACATATGCAATCRCACACATTTATTACTTTTTTATTTAGGGCTCCCAGTCTCATTTCATCTGGACTGTCCATGCTGAGTAGAAGCAGCAGTGTTAATATTTTAACCAGGAAGAAGAGGAGAGCCGTCCCAGGCCACCATCCACCCAAACCTTGGCAAACACGCTGAGAGAGGGAACTTAGGCCAGGAGTGCAGCTCAGAGCCATGGCTCTGCTGTGCC
>BDUI01000703.1:157456-170563 GCA_002335545.1 Apodemus speciosus | reverse complement strand
CCCCCCCACACACACACACAGGTATAACAGCCCAAAATATCTCCTGTCATTTGAAAATGACCCCTTTAATGAAATATCATCCTTAGTTGGGAACTACTTAATTGTAGCCAAGAGAGAGAAAGATAATGATACAAAAAGGGAAGAATGGAAAGTGGATAAATTACCTTGGTCCAAAAAAAAAAATCCCTGGAGCCTTTCCAGTGAGACTCTGGAAGCCATGACAGAGTGTTAATTGGGTCTGGGGAACACTGAGGAGTATTTCAGAAAGGCGCTGTGATGAATGGCTGTAGAGCAGAGTGGGTGGAAGATAGAAGCTGTTACTGTTGCCTATTGGTGGGTTACTGGAGCATCACAGGCAGGAGGGTGGGACTGAAGGATTACAATATTTTTAGCAGCAAAAATAATGATGACTCAACAGGTTCAGCAAATAAAATGCTTGGTGATACCTGGCAAGGCACGCCCACCCACTACTTGATACCGTGAAAAAGTTTCTTTGCTGCTTATGCACAAGGTGGCTCAGACCATCAGCAGTGCCATTATCTGGGAGTATAACCTTCCATTCCGTATCCCCGGTGCCGCTGAATTGGAACTCACACTTTAGTAAGATGTCCAGCTGTCTGCTCTGCATATAAAACTTCAGGAAATACAGCCTAATGCCTTTAATCTAAGCACTCGGGAGGCAGAGGCAGGCAAATCTCCGAGTTTGAGGCCAGCCTGGTCTACAGAGCTAGTTCCAGGACAGCCAGAGCTACACGGAGAAATCCTCTCTCAAGGAAAAACAAGCAAATAAACAACAACAATACCACACAAACAAAAACGAAAAGAAAAAAGAAAAAGAAAAAGAAAAAGAAAGGAATACAAGCCTAGGTTGTTTTCTGTTCTACTTAGCTGGAGCTGGAGGTTTCAAGAGGAAGTCTGTCCTAGGTCCTACAGATACACGATCAGGGACAGTCTCAGAACTGCAACCTTTGTCTTGTTCCTTAGTTTAGTTTCTTCCCCAGCAGACTGTTTGCAAAGGTAGCACACGTTTCTCCTGTAAGAGACCTTAATTACAGAGCTATGGATCACGACTTTGTCCTTTAATTCTTATAGGATATGAGAAAGTCACCCTTCGGGGGGGAAAAAAAAAGATCGACATTCCCCCAGGGAGGAAGAACTGAAGACCCAAGGTATCAACATAAAGCAAAGGCGCATTTAAAACCCAATTACCAAGCACTGTCACTGCTGCTTATAGGGCTGGCGTCTTTTCTCAGCCTGGTGTGTTAGCACGGAAAATACAAAACAAATCCCTTCAGCAGAGATGCCAGAATTAGGGTGTGGGAAACGGCGATGGGGCTTTGAGATCATCCTCTGCTTGGAGGGCTTTCCGCGGGCTTATTCAGTGAAAGAAATCTTCCAGATCGCAAGGGGCAGGATTTGAAATGAGAGCATTTTTACATGTATGAGTATTTTCCCCCATTGTAAGGAGATTTGGGGAAACCAAGTGGCAGCGCATGTCCATCCCTTTTCTTTTATCAGACTCTACTCTGGGTAGCTCAGGCCTGCTGCTTTCTCACTCCTCGGGGCCATGGGCCATTGGCTCATCAAATTCCCATTGCCTTCACACCTAAATCACAAAGTAGCTACGTTGGCAGCTCCTGCAGACAGCTGATACACAGACTTAGCCCAGTATGTGGACCTAATCATATCACAAACAAGAGCGGCTGATTTATGGACAGGTTTGTGGAGAAGCAGAGTGATTCAAACCTGTAAGGCTTTGTGCAAGATTTGACATGCTCTCATCCATGGAAGTGTTGGGGCAACCTGTCTTCTTAGAGGCCTGGAAGTAATTTGGGGGAACCGTTTCCTCCAAAAGGTGTACCAAATTTCRTGGACTTAGCAGGTTGAGAAAGGACAGATAAACCATGCCCTGTTATGAGCCCAGCAATTTGCAGTCAGAACCACCACAGACTCACACAGGAGCATGGAGCCGATTGCCTGTTCAGGGCTGAATGTGAAGTTAGTCCTCTCAGTAGGAGACTGGCCCCTGAAGCACACAGCTTCTGTCACAGCACAGCTGTTGTCTGCCATTAGCTGGTTCTTGACAGGAGCATGTGGTGTTCCCTGTGCTTCTCAGCAAGGGGAGCCAAGCAGGTCTGTGTGGGGTGTGTGTGTGTGTGTGTGTGTGTGTGTGTGTTTGTGTGCATGTGTATGTAGTGTGTGTGTGTGTGTGGTTTTGTGTGTGGTGTGTTTGTGGTGTATTTGTGGTGTGTTTGTGGTGTATTTGTGATGTGTTTGTGGTGTTGTGTGAATGTGTGTGTGTGTGTTTGTGAGTGTGTGTGGTGTGTTTGTGGTGTATTTGTGGTGTATTTGTAGTGTGTTTGTGGTGCATTTGTGGTGTATTTGTGGTGTGTGAGTGTGTGTGTATGTGTGTGGTGTGTTTGTGGTGTATTTGTGGTGTGTTTGTGGTATGTGTGCATATAT
This sequence comes from Apodemus speciosus, assembly GCA_002335545.1. NCBI lineage: Eukaryota > Metazoa > Chordata > Mammalia > Rodentia > Muridae > Apodemus > Apodemus speciosus. The sequence continues at coordinate 168,100 of BDUI01000703.1, read as the reverse complement.
ATATGTGGTGTGTGTGTGTGTGTGTGTGTGTGTGTGTGTGTATGTGTTGTCCATGAGTATGAGGAGAAGATAGAAAAGAATAAGGAAGATACATCAGCATGAATTCCAAATTCATATACTTACACAAAATAAAAGGAAGCAGGGAGGATTTTTCGTGACACTTTCCCACTTTGGATTAGTCACTTTCCCCCTATGAAGCTCATTTTCATTCTCTGTTAATAAGTACAATAATCAGGGCTGGAGAGATGGCTTAGTGGTTATGACTGCTCTCCAGAAGGTCCTGCTCTCCAGAAGGTCCTGAGTTCAAATCCCAGTTACCACATGGTGGCTTACAACCACCCATAATGAGATCTGACATGCTCTTCCGGAGTGTCTGAAGACAGCTACAGTGTACTCACATATAATAAATAAATAAATCTTTCTTAAAAAGGATAATTTGTGACATCCAGGATCCTCAGTAATTACAAGACCCCATGCTAAAGATCACACTGTGGGGACCATTTCATTTAATTTATGCCACACCTTCACAAGAGAGGTATGCAGGATATCTGATGTATAACCCTTGGGAAAGGGTCCTTTGACGCCCCCCCAGGGGTCATAACACACAGGTTGAGAACCACTGATTTACATGTTTATCATGCTAATATTTAGGGTGTGCTTACCAACTAATGTAAAAAACAAAAACAAAACCAAAAAGCCTTGTTTTTGTTAAGGCCAATGACAGTGGTTTTCCCCTCTCATTTAACAGCAACCCTGAGGCCTCTTTCTTATGTCGCTCATGAGTTCTTTTTCTGAACTTTTAAGGCAAATACCTGAAATGATGAAATCTTAATTCTAAAGCAATTATGCAGCCTTCCCAAAGTTTGCCGGGCACAGTGAAGGTAACACGGCTATAGTAAGTGACAACTTTTCTACTGCGTGTCACCTGGAAATACTATTACTAGAGGTACTTTAGTCTACAGTAGTGCAGTGATAATTGACATTCCTAATAATTGCCTCAAAGGCAGTGTCACTTCCTGAGTGCATCTTGGATCATAAAAATCAAAGGGCAAAATTTTTAAAAGTTAAGAAATGAAAGCTTCTTTTGGTATATTTTTCATTACCTTTGATCACAGTATGGTGTTTTGAGTATCAATCATCAGAATAACATGTGCTGAGATCATTGATCAGACACAAATCCTTCTTACGCCCCATTGTTCCCAAATAAGTCCCTCTATATAGACTCAGTTGCCTTTTGTTTCTGCCTAAAAAGCTCAACATGATTTTTCTATACTGTCTGGCTATGATCCACTGCAAGAAGTTAGGCAGCACATTAGTGTTGTGTTGCTGTAACAGGCCATCATAATGTAGTGGGTTATATTAATAGGATATCATCTTACAATTCTACAGGTTAAACAGTTCACAGGGGGCTCTTGTTGGACTAAGATCTAAGGTTCAGGAGGCCTTAGCTCATTTTGAAGACTTCAGGAAAGAATTTGTTTCCTCATCTTTTCCAACTTCAGGAAGCTGCTGTCTGCTGCCAGTTTACAGCCCTACCTATGTAAAATCTCTAAAGCTCTTGGTTGCCAATAATTCTACTTCTCATCTGCTTTGATAGGACCATCTTGCRCATGTCTGATATGAATCTGTGTGATTTTGTTAAACTTTATTCATACAATCTAGAATTAACTTTCCATGTAAAGAATTTATATACAAAATCTATTTCCCATATAGGCAGAAACATTTACTGATCCTAGGGATTAGATCGTAGACATTTCTGGGGGGAATCTATTGCATCTGGTATCACATTCTCCTCATCAATAGCTTTTTCAATGGATTTCTCCATCTTTCTCTCTTTCCTTTCTGACTTTGATTATTTTTAAACCACATCCACACAGTACATAAGGTGATGGAATCTAAATTGCAGAGCCCCAAGAAATCAGAGGAATATTCATATGGAGTTCAACTTGACTCAGTGTAAACCAGTAATCCAGGACTGTTGCTATGTATTATAATGCTAAATACAGGCTCTGGTTGCCCCCAGGGATGAGGCAGTTCAAAGGTAGAACCAACTGATGCTATGCAACCTTGTCCCCTATGTTATCCCTGGTTGGTGAATAAAGATGCCTACAGCCTGTGACTGAGCAGAAGAGACATAGGCAGGGTTTAAGTTCCTGGGCTTGGAGACCTTAGGCAAAGACCACAGGGAGGAGAGGGAAGAAGTTGGAGAGAGGAGAAGACAAGACACCACGGAGTAGGTGAATGGTGAAAACATGACTGTGAAGGCTCGCCAGTTGGATTAAGAGCTGCCCAGATGGAACACTACAAGCTATAACTTGGGGTTAAAAATACGGAAGTAGATACTAATAGTCTAGAGGGTAGATATCTGACCTGCTCTAGTGGATGAGGCTTCATTGTAAATATAAAAGTTTTATATCTTTTATCTGGGAACTGAAAGACCAAAGGCAGGACAAAATCCTCCTATTGAGATTAAATAATTACTGCAACAGGACACCATGCAGCATTCTAGTAGTTTTGTCCAACGTGAGGCAGTGCCAAACTTGTGCTTTTCAAAGGTTAGACTGAAAGATTGAAAGACTATGGAGTAAGAGTACAAATAGAAAATAAATAATGGAGAATATTCTCCCAATGCCAGACACTGGAGAACGTAGAAGTTTAGGCAGGAGAAATGAGCCAGAAAGCTGGGAGGAACAAAATGCTGGAGGCCATCTGACAGACCTCCAAATGTACTGCCATGGTCATCTTCCCGGATACACCAGGCTCTTTGGCATGCCCCGCATATACTGTTGAAGGAGCTGGAGAACAAGCACAAGAGAAAAGCAAGACTAAATTGTGCAAGGGGGCCTGCCCAAGGGGTGCAGGCTCCAGCTGTGAGGGGGAAACATCCAGATGGGAAGAAACTACCTTCAGCTGGAGCCAGAACAGAGACTGTTTCTCAGCTCACAGCAAATGTCTGACAACTGTTTGCCCTCTACTCAACTTGTCAGCCTGCCCCTGGATTATGTTACRTTTGTTTTTATTTTTTGTATTATGTACTTTGGGGTTGCACATATGTTTCTATTTGAAAAACCATTAGGATTTAAATAGGACCCTTGGGCACATATAGTACAAACAAAACTAAAAAAAGTAAGGTTTGTCAATTACGGAGGAGGTGCATCATTGATGAGGACAGAGACAAGTTTCTTTACCAGGAAAGCCCTGAGGTGAAGAGCAGGACATTATCACAAGTGCTTAGTGTTGGTTCCTCTCCCAGGCACGGCACCTACTACATGTAGATCTCACATTTTCCTTTTGGAAATTTTAATGCATCACTATCAGGAAGAACTACATTTATTGAGAGTTTACAAAAGCAGGTTAAAAGGAACATGCCTTTATAAACAACATCCTTAATTCACATAGTAGTAATAGGGATGTCTAAGTTTGACACTTTTAAGATTTCTGTATAGACCCTGCATGCAATGATTGTCATATAAATACAAGAAAGGAAAGGAATTAGACACTCAGTTAAAGAGACATGGAATAGATGGCTGAGAGTGGATAGAGGCAGAAGCTTGTCATACGACATCATATGCTAAGAAAGTTAGGTCATGAGAAGCAAGGGAGGTGTCTCTCCTAGGACCAGGAGTGCGGCCCTTCTAACTTCTTCTCCATACATTTCTGGTCTCTAGAATATTTAGAAAATACATTTTTTATTGTTTTGACTCATAAACTTCTGGTAGTTTGTTGTAAAAGATCTAATACTCACTATATGCATGTTATTCCAACAGAGACACTATCAAAATAACTTGATGAACATTGTTACAGAGAGCTATATGATTGATCACAGCAATCAGGTCTCTCAGTGACGTCTTGTTACTTTACTTTCAAACCTGAATCCAAACTGAGGAATCCTAAGTTATTACAATATTTATTTCGAAAAACTGGAAACTTCTGTTTGCCATTCAAGGTTTCAATACACTGGGCAGCACGATTTCAAAGCATTTTCTTTCAAGCCCAGGAAGAGAATACTTGGAATGATTGTGTTTTCCAGGTGAAAAATTCAAGTACTGCCGACAGATATTGTACCACAATTGAATATTCATCATTTCTACAATTTAAAAAAACCCTATATTTTCATCAAATTCATGAAAATAATGCCAAACATATATAATCTAAGTAAATGTATACACATGCATGTAGTCTATGTATGTGATATATGTTTATATACCTATGTTTATACCATTTATTGTATATCTGTTTTTCTCATTTTGAGATAGTGTCTCACTGTGTCTCCCTGGCTGGCCTGGAACTTGCAGAAACCTGCTTACTTCTGCCTCTCAGATGCTGAAATTAGGGGAATTTGCCACCATATCTAGCTGCATATTTGTTTCTTGTCAATTATCAACTAGGTGCACCTAAAGAGTCTACTGGTTCATGATGGTTTTATTTTGTCCTTTATCAAAGCAAAGGATTATCCTTGGCATTGATCTCTGGTCCTGATATGTGATTCATGGTTGGTTGTTCATAAAACCTTATGCTTGGGTTGGGGCTAAGTTACGAAATTTTGAGAAATATCTCTGGGATAATTGGTTTCTATCTCCTACTGCCATCAGGCATTGTGGATGTACATCACTGTGGATGGAATGGCATTCCATCATGGTAAGTGAAGGCAGTGGAGTTGGTTTTGAACRGTAGTAGTAACAGTGACAGGGGTTCTGGTGGTGATAGTTACTATAGTAATGGGAGAGGCCAGAGTAATCATTTTTTTTTATACAAATCCCACATAGATCTCCAATCAAAGAATGGAGCCCCAGGGAAGAGGAAGTAGGTCCTTAATGTGTCTCTCATTGAGAATCTGAATTCTGAATGGTTCCATGTTAGAAAACGGAGGTTACAATAGATTTTCTGGATCTGCTAAAAGACTTCTTATTCTCCATCACTATAAAGATCAGGCCAGGAATGCGATGCAGTACTTACAGGCAGCCTGCAGTAGCAGTCCTTTATCACGCCTCCATCGCCAGTCACCTAACTCTCACACAGCATGATAGAATAAGATGATGAGTATCCCTGCTGCCAGACATTTCCTTGGCAGAACCATACTGTTGACTAGGAGCTGAGCACAGTGAAGATTCACRTACATTCTCAAAGGCTTAGCGACATTGCACTCTGGCTCAGCAGAGCCTCAGATCTACTCTGACACACAGCAGCTGAGTCAGCCCACTGTGCGAGAACTTAGAATGCCGAAATGTTCCAGGGGAATTATCTCCTCTTGAAGTAATCAGTATCAGCACTGCCAAGGGGAGAACGTTATAGCTATTTACACACATGCAAAACATATTCTTTTTTCTTTAGCTCTGGCCTTGGTGTGTTGCAAGGATAATTCAATGTGCTCTGGGTTCTTTGAAATCATGGAGAAGTTATTCTTGATTAGCCTTATTGATAGGACAGCTGGACTCAGGAAGGCGACAAGCAAGAGGGTGCTAAGTCCCTTCTCACTAATTATTCTGAGTTTAGGAGAGGATTTGTCTCCAGAATATATTCAGTTCCAAGGAAACATGACATTGTGGATGTGGGACACCAAGCTCCAAGAGAGCCAGATGAGGAAGAAGACAAAATGGTTACCACCATGAATCCAGAAAACTGTCATGGACTGAATATTGTCACCAAAGACATATGTTGAATCACTAATGCCCAGTGGGATAGCAGTAAGTAGGACCTTTGTAGAGGAATGAGGGTGAAGGCAAGGAACTTGTGGAGGAATTACTGCCCTTTAAAAAGAGAAGTCACAGACTTTAGTCTTTGTTTATTGTCTCTGAAGTTAAACAGTCACTAGGTTTCTAGAGAGATGACAAACCAGCAAAATTACTCCCACCAAAATCCAACCAGGTTGGCAATTGGACATTTCTACTGTTTCTGTATTTTATTAAGGCAGCCCCAGATAGCAGATGCTATAGTGACTTTATTCTTAAATAGGTGGGCTTACTTCATTTCTTTTAAGTAGGTGTTTTATGGTAATTAGTATATGGAAGTAAACATAGTTGCTACAATTAATTATTTTAATGCAAAAACTTAAAGTGTCTATTTCTCCTTTTTTTTTTTTTTTTTTTTGTAATGTAACAGTGTGACTCTGTCTTTTCCCATATGGCTCCCAAAGTTACCTGATCAGCATTCTAATGACGTAAATTGCCCATGCATACTTCTCTGTCTATAGCAAATGACCTCAAGTGACAGGCTGCTAGGTCCTCCAGTCCATCCGTCATCCATGGAATGAATTTTGCTATGAGGTAAAAGTTGGGAATATATAATATTCTTGAAATTTCAAACAGGTTTCCTGTTTTAGGAGGTGAAGAATTGTGGAGTTCTTGGAAACATCTCTTGGATTGCTCTCTGAAGTCCAAATCACTTTAACAATTTTTCTTACCTGTGTTTCTTTGCCACATATTACCCAACAGCTGAAAGYCTTAGTGACCAGRACACAGATGTTTTACGAAGAATGATGTCATTCAAAGACTGACATTTCAGCTTTTATTATTAGAATACCTTGAAGCATTAGATCTGATTTGCATTGATATTTGCACGTTGAATTATTAAAGGATTTTTTGTAAGCTCTTTCCTTCATCAGATTTTAACACTTCAGTCCACAGAAGATAAAGTCACAGTTTAGCAAAGGTGTGACTTCCCATGGCTTCTCATGCTTTTGAATTGTTGACCACCTGAGAAAAAATACCTGATTTGAGTCTTGGTTGATGAAAGAAAGTTAGTGTTACAGAAAGAAGTGACAAGGATTTTTTCTCCTTTCTCTCTCCTCTTTTTGTTGTCTGTCTGCTCTCTCTCTCTCTCTCTCTCTCTCTCTCTCTCTGGAGGTTGTTTCTCACTACATCTCAACTGACAGAGCCTGCTTTTATTGGTATGTCTTTTGTGTGCCGCTATGGCCCCATCCGAGTTACCTATTGAAGTTTCTCAGTTTTATTGGGATGAATTGTAGCTTTAGTGTACTGAGTGACTTGCAAATGAATATGCCAAGCGAGTGAAGAGGATTTCAGAAATGTGTGCACATCTTATGTGATATGTTATTCTCAAACATCWTTAGAATGTAGATAGAAAAAGACAAAGTAGGAAATTCTATGCAGTGTTCCTTCCAAACTTTCCTATCTCAGGTGATAAGAAATATGACAGTGAATTTACGTACCAAGTAGTTTTATGTATTTATGTGTATGTGCACACCAACAGAGTCACTGAAACCCAAGAATCACAACTGTTCCTATAGTAGCTCATGCTTTGTAGAGACAGCTCATGGCTCTGACTATATGAGAAAGATGTCTTGTCTGGAGGGGCAGGCTCTTCCAAGTTCATCATGTATCGAAAGGACCTGGAGAGCTTATTAATGGCCACATTGTTGGGCCCCACACCTAGACTTTCTGATTAGGGTGTTAGTAACACATATCTAACAAGTTCTTCCTTGCTGCTGGTGGGGATGGTGTGGGGACTGTCCTGTTGAGAATTCTGCTGTAGGGGGCTGAAGAAATGACTCAATGGTTAAGAGCACTGACTGCTCTTCCAGAGGTCCTGAGTTCAATTCCCAGTAACCACGGGGTGTCTCACAACCATCTGTAATAGAATCTGATGCCTTCTTCTGCTGTATGCAAACAAATAAGTCTTTAAAGAAAAAGAATTCTGCTGTAGATATTGAGAGACTATTTTCATTCCTCAAATCATCAACTAGGTGAACCAAGATTTTAAGGTCAGTTCTTCTTACTGTCTAACCAGCTGACCACAGCAATTTAGCTCTATAATTTACTCTGTAGCATCTACAATGATGGTGATAATGGAAAGTAGTTGAGTAAGGCTTTTTATCATTAATAAATCACCTTGACATGCATTATTACGCTTGGAGCAACAGAATAATCCTGATAGGTGAACTGTTATTCATATTTTGTAGGTGAGACATAGGCTCTCTAAAGTTGCAACCTCTGGCTGTGAAAGGAAATGATAGGTAGTGGGGACTTGAACACGGCCTTTTGGAATTCAAATTCTGTCCCTTCTCTATTGCATCACACTCCCTTTCAATCTTTTATATCTGTGGAGAACTTTCCACCTTCAGGCTCCTTTCATATTCATTATCTTTTGATCCCTCCAAGCAGCAGGGTGAGGTGAGCAGGCCACACATTATTGTCTACATTTTGCAGATAAAGCTATTATAAAAGATGATGAGAAAAGTGGCTACTGTCATTCAGATGGCATTTCCTCATACACTAGACTAATTATTTTCCTGCAATATTTAGCAGGAGTATCTGATGTAGCAAGGAGAACATTAGAGTATAATAGTCCCAGTGACAAACACTAAGTGACATAGTATCATATCTCACAGCAACCTTTCTTCTTCTTTCCCTGTAGTGATGGATTTGGAGGAAAAGGGGGTGTAGATCCAGTTGGGATGTCTTCAGTAGGAAAGGGCAAGCAGGGTGTGAATTTCCACAGTTTAGATGCTAAGAAAGCAGCTTTCTCTGAATTTGGAGATTCTTTTCCTCTAGCCCAGGGCTTTGCCAAGTTAAATATTCATTTGAACAACCTGGGGCTTTTGATGGGCTGCAGATTCAGATGGGGGTGGTCTGTGCTAAGACCCAATATTACTTCATTTCTACATTTTCTACAAAGCTCCAAGGTGATGTCAATTCTAATGACCAGTATCCAACTCTAATAGGCAGAAATAATCCTATTTCTCAAAACTACATTTTAAAATATTTTTATATAACACCCCTACAGTATCTTAGTTGAAACAAAAAGTTAAACATATGAGGCGTTTTAACAGTGTTGAGCCAATTTGTGTGTGTGTGTGTGTGTGTGTGTGTGTGTGTATGTGTGTATCCTGAGACTTTCTAGGTGTCCCTTTTACTAAGCTATTTATATACCTCAGTAGCCCCTTTATATACCTCAGTACCCTTTAACCTCATTTGTCACAAGACTTTGAATGATGCTTGAATAGCTCTGCCTGTGTTGCRTTCATTCTGTAGACACAGAATTTCAAGCCTAGCTCAGGTCCACTGTACTTGAATTCACATTTTAATCATTTTCTCAAGATATTTTCCAAATACATTAAAGTTCCATCCACATCCATTACAGTGTTAGCACTCCTGTGTTTGAGATGATCATTCCGGTCGACTGACCATCACCAGATTCACAGGAGCTTCACTTCCACGGGACTCTAGGTCTCACAAGAGAGTAAATCATAGGAGGAGGCAGCTCTTTTCTACCTTACCTAATTGTGATCATCAACTAGTTTGTGGCCTTGAAGCTTGCTCCACTCTACCTGCAATACAGTACAGTTCAACGGAGTGGCAGTGTTGACATCTTTGTCGACAAAGGAAATAGTCCTTTCTCAGCCATTAAAAACCTGAGGTAGAAATGCCACAGTGCCAAAAGGTAAGRGCTTGTGTTTTAAAGATTGATAGATACAGTGCAGCAAAGCTATCGTGTAGGTACCCTGTCTTTAACCCTCAACTTTCAGCAGGGAGTAACAAAGTGTCTGACATTTTGCATAGTAAGCACTTCTCTTATCCACCCTACAGGTATTTCTTGCTCACTTATTCCTTTTGAGCTAGATACAATGGGAAGTGGGGATGGGAAACTGTTTCCTTTTGTGAGGAAAACAAAGTAAAAAAGCAAAGGAACATTCAAGACAATTACTGACTAAGATAATTGCTGAGAATTAAAACAGCAATCACTGATTATAAAAAGAGTGATAAATAATATCAAGGGGGTGGGGGCAGAGAGATGACTCAGAAGTGAAGAGCATTGACTGCTCTTCCAGAGGTCCCGAGTTCAGTTCCCAGAAACCAGATGGTGGCTCACCACCATCTCTATTGGCCTCTCTCGTCTGGTGTGTCTAAGGACAGTTGTAGTGCTCACATAAATTAAAAAAGAAATAAATCTATAATAATAATAATAATAATATCATCAAAGGGTCTTCACTTTAGAGCACCTTCCCTAGCCAACAGCTAGGGACATATCCATGTACATTGGTGAGTCAAGGCAAAAAATATGCAAATAGAACGTAGGCAGAGAACTTACATGAAATTTCCAAAATCATTTCAGCAAGAAATTAATGAAATTATGTTTGGGTAATTTTGTAACTTCTGCATAGTGTTTACAGTTTAATCTGTGTCCTCCTGTATATCAGACTTTTGTCCTTGCTGAGCGTCATCTTGAGRATAGATACATAGATAATAGATCCCAAACTTCTCAAGATCTTACAATGGAGGGCTGATGAGATGGCTGTCAGGTAAAGGCTCTTGCTGCTATGCATTAGATCCCCAGAACTCTTATGGAAAGACACAACTTCCACAAACTGTCCTCTGACCTTCACATGCATGCCATGCACACACACACACACACACACACACACACACACACACACACACACACACCACACACACACCCCCACACACACACAATGTTTACAAAAAATAGCCTTGCAAGCTAAAGAAAGACGAATAACCAAAGAGATGATATCTCATGACTCATATGATGCTGTGTTCTTGGAGAGTCATGCTGAAATGTTGCGCTGGCAAAAGGGTAAAGAATGTGAAGTGAGCACTCCCGTAAAGGACAAAGCTGAAGTCTGAACAGGGAATATTCTTACATGGGAGTTGTATAATCTACCGCATA
>BDUI01000703.1:82513-94737 GCA_002335545.1 Apodemus speciosus | reverse complement strand
TTKKTWAWTTWWTTTTTTTAAAGACTGTTGAAGACCATYKATCCTTAAGTTATCATGTGTGAGTATGAAACAGAAATGAAATGGGGAAGAGGAGAAAGATAGGGTACCCCGACGTCTACTCCAACTCTAGTTTATCAGGAGAATGAATACGATTTTTTGCYTCTCAACAGTCAACAAAGGAATGGTTTACAGGCATCAAGGCATTCTGAGAGAAGTAAATATGTCACTGATTTTAAATAGCAGTGTTATCCAGCAGAGAGCAGATCAATGGAAGTTGCATAGGTTTTCAGATGCTTCGGGATATTAAAGAGCAGTCCCATTTCCCCCCTCCATAAACCATTCCATCCAGAAGAGTAATTTAAAATGAGCCATAAATCATTATCAGCTCAGCAACCAATCAGCACTCAGTGAAGTTCCACCTCCCCTCCCCCCTCTGCATTCTTTCCTCTTCCTTGGAACAATCTGCAGTGTGTTCATTTTTTTTTGCTCACTCTTAGGTCTACCCGCTACAGCTCTCCTTACTGGCTCTGTGGTAGAAAATAATAAGTTTTCTTATAATAATAAGTTTTAATATAAAAATAAATAATAAGTTTTTTATAATAATAAGATTTAATATAGAACTCTAGCAGAGACCACTCAGATTGTCGTTAGAAGTTTAAAAGTACTCAGTGATTATTAGTTTGATGGTGCTCATTACATTCTTGAAATGAGTTGATAATACTACTGTTTCAAAATAGAGTGAGCGTGTATAGATAATTACAGACATGTGTTCTATGCATGCAATGGCAGAGGCTTAGGAGAATCACAATGCATAAAGATTAAGCTTTGCCTCAACCATCTCTTAGGCACAGCCAGGGTCCTGCCTGGTTTGTGAGCACAGATAATATCTCACAGAGTATCAATATTCATGCATTACCGAGTATTTTCTGATTCTTCAACGTACTTATTGACTGCAATTTCTCATGTGTTCTTGAGCATGGGCATGCAAGCATGTGTACCTGTGTGTTTGTGTATCTGTGTGTGTAGGTGTATTTGCCTATATCTTCATGTGTGGGGCAGAAGTCAGCTAGTTTCCTCCTTGTTTGTTTGCTTGTTTTGTTTGAAGTACAGGGTGTCTTTCTGTAGCCCTGATTGTCTTGGGACTTGCTCTGTAGAACTGCCTGGCCTTGGACTCACAGAGATCTTTCTGCCTCTGTTTTCCCAGTGCTGGGATTAAAGGCATGTGCATCCACTGCCCAGCCTAGTATTTTCTTTAACCTTTCTCCATCTTATTTTTCGAAGTAGAGTCTAGCATTGAACCTGGAACTCAAGGCTTTAACTGGCTTGTCACTGGTTTGTGAGCAAGCCCTGGAAATCTGGGTGTCTCTGCCCTACCCACTCCAGGATTGGTGGTTACAGATGCTAATAACTGTGTGAAGCTTTTACATGTTAGGGCTATTAGGGAACCACACTCAGGTACTCATGCTTATGCATGAAACATTTTATTCACTGACCTGTCTCCTCAGCTGTCTCCTCAGCTGACCTACTGGAATGCGTAGCATCTTCGAGTCTGCAACCCTGAAGAAAATTGATGATCCTTCCCACAATTGACAGTAATATCTTTTAAAGGTGATAAATGTCCCTTTAGTGTACTGAAGGACTTGGTCCTAGACAATAAGCTTAAGTGACCCATGGTTGCAATGCTGCTTTACACAAAGCATGTCCAGTGTTGTCTAAAATGCCAATGAATCCCGGTTTTCCTTGTCTGCCTTATTATACCTAAGATCATCTCCTCTAGTACTGTCTAGTTTGCTTCAAGTGAATCCTCTCATTTTTCCTTATGTAATATTTCATTTCTCATAAAGGCTATGGTTCCTTTATCTATTCATCAACAGGTCAACATCAGGCTCATTCCACATTCCAGCTGTTCTGAGTAGTGCTACAGTAAACATTGGCATGCTCTTATCTCTTTGTCACGGTGACCTCATTTCTTTTGCATATATACCCAGAAGGGAAATTGCTGTATCATATGGCAGTTCTATTTTTAGCATCTTTGAAGGACCTCCATACTGTTCTCCATAATGGCTGCTCTCATTTGCATTCCCAACAACAGTGTATGTAGGAGAGTTTCTTTTTCCTCCACATGGTCTCTCATTTGTGGAAGCTAAAATAAGTTAGCCTGAATGTAGGATGACTGGAGGTTAGGGAGGGTGTGGAGGAAGGGAGATTGGCCAAAAGGAGATGGATTTGTATCACTGCATGTTTCATGCATGTATTGAAATATATTGAACTCATTTAGTACATACCATTAATGCATGTTAATTATAATCAAAACTATTTGTATTAAAGTCCAGTAAGAACCCATGTTATTCCCCAGGTAATGTCTTCAGTCAATTTTTATCACAGTTTGAATTCCCATACACTCTCAAAAAAAAAGTGGAAACAAACCCTTAGTGTGCAGCTAAGATCTGTGTAGCTTGGCGTCCCCTCTTGTTCTCGTCTGTCCTGTACCCATGTGCCTGATCACTGCCAGGTCCTTTCCACACGTTCAAGTTCTGCCAGGCTGTACTATTTCACACCCCATGGCTGGCTAGCTCTAGTTTCACACTTCCCGGGGGAGCATTTCTTTATTTGGGATCTGCTGTATGCACATATATAGGAAGGAAAGTCGAAAGAATGCCTCGGGGGTGGGGAATAACTGAGAGTGGCACTACTCTATCACTATGTGAGCAATTGAAAGATTGAAGACAAAGAATCCTGATGACCAGAGCTATATTTTTCAAATACCTAGAAACTTGGTTCAGTTTACAGAGTAGTTCAGAATACAGAGAGGGTATAAGTAGGTCAGGAGTGTGTTTTACCTGATAGGATGCTTGCCTATGTATAACTACATAGACTGAGCATATGCTGATACTTATAATCCCAGCACCCAGAAGGTGGAGGAATGAGGGTCAGGAGTTCAAGGCTACCCTTAGCTACATAGAAGGTGTGCAGACATGATACTTTGCTTTAAAAAGGGAATAAGAGAAAAATACATAAGCAATGGATTTTTTTTAAATCAGAGAAGGAACTATACAGACATAAACTAGAGAATGTGAAGAAGCAAGGTGGAGAGATGAAATGGAAAACTTAGAAGCAACCCTGTTTTTAGGAGGGCACCCTAGCACTATTAGAAATGATATATTATGAGAGATATATTAGAAATGTTATATTATTAGAAATAAGAATATAAGAGATAAAAGTGATGCTTAAAAGCAAAAGTGACTTTTGACTTGGGTCCAATAAATAATAAAGTGGCCTAAGGATAGAGCACAATTCTAAGATAGTATAAGTTAGCAGATCGAGAAACAGGGATAGAGCCAGGCTGCCTGGCACTAGAAAGTAACAGCCAAATGACATAGGTGTTACAGCTAGTGGTGGTGTCATCAATGAGTAAAATCTTTAAAGGAAATACAGATGCTGAAGATCATATATCTAAAGGAGAGCCAGCCAACATAGTAGGAGAGGAAAAACAGTATTAGAATTAGGGAAYGATTTTAGGAAACAGAGGGGAAAGGTGTTTCAAGGAAAGGGAAATTTGTTAACTGTGCACAAGGGGGTCAGAGAACCATCTATAAAGCAGCATCATTAAAAACGGACATGGTGGGCTGGAGAGATGGCTCAGTGCTTAAGAGCACCAACTGCTCTTCCAGAGGTCCTGAGTTCAGTTTCCAGTAACCACATGATGGCTCACAACCATCTGTAATGGGATCAATGCCTTCTTCTGGTGTATCTGAAGACAGTTATAATGTACTAATGAAAATAAAGTAAATAAATCTTTAAAAAAAGGAGAGGGTGAGAGATTGCAAATAAGGGATATGAAAAACAAAAGGCAAAGAATGTGGGAAACAGTAAGAAAAGTTATGTTATGCCACTGGATCTCCTCAAAGGATCAAAGTAGAGCTTTACAGAAAACCTGAGGTTTTAACCGAGGCTGCCTTGACTAGAATACTCAGTGATATGATATGAGCTCCCCCTTTCTGTCAACATTTAATAGTTTTTGGATTAGAAAAGAAAAGAGTTTTGAGGCAATCGCTCACAGAAAATAGCTAAAGAAGAAAACCAGAAGAACAGATAAACTTGAACTTAGGTATCAGGAAGTGGGGCACTGACCATGGGCTGGAGACAGGTAGATAAAACCAGCAAGTGATTAGTGGAGCATCCCGAATGCCCTCGTTTAAAGTTTTGTATTTAGTAAAACCAGAAAAATGATTTCTGAAGTTTTGCTTGAACTCGGATTGACAAAGATGGAACCCATCCCACACCGCTTTACAGAGCGCATGTGTGTGCGCATGCGCAGCTTGATCTTACTATTTGTTTCTCCTTGGAAATAAGGCATGCCTTAATAACGTAGGGACTTAATCACTAAAGTAATCATTTTAGAACAGACGATTTTACATTTGTTTCCTCCAAGAAAAAGTGTCGGAAGACACTCTCAGTGAGAGAAGAATGGGCAGCTTAAGAAGGAAAACAAAATGGAGAGTGAATGAGAAAAGAACCCGAAAGAAAATTTACCTTTGAAGTTTTTTCTAAATGGCTCTCCTTCAAAAATCATGCATTCATTGTTTTAAGAGCTTCAATTGAGCTATTCTTGACTTAGAATATAAACTTATTAGAATCTGGATAATATGAAGTTTTACTTAATAAAGATAGAATTCCAAAAGCCACTATACAAATGTCACCTGAGAATACTTATTCTTTCGTTGCTTTCCTATTATGGATAATATGAGTGTATCAGATATGAGTACTTTCTGGTCTGAGTTTGCAAAACTGAGTTTACTAAGGTACTTTTAAAAGAAACTGCTACTTTAAAGTATTTTAACCATTTATTAACATGTTTCCAAAAGTGTGATTACTAAGGAGTGTTGAGGTGTGTAACGTAGAGCTTTTACTTGGAAGAGAAATAAAACCTCACTGGCCCTGTGATGTCTGTGCAGACAGGAATTCATCTCAGTTCACATTACTGAGGAGGCCACATGGTAGAATTATGACTACACATCACAGAAGGTTATGGACCATGCTGCATTTGAAATTGAGATGCCATAGCTCTCACCACACCAATGTGGCCCAGGATCCAGGCTGCAGCAGAGCCTCTGTGATGAGACAATCCCCATAGCAACTCACCAGCTAAGGCTACCATTTGTTTATGTTCATTCTCTGGGTGGGGAAGTTTCCTCTGTAAATCATGTCAATTAATTATGAAATCTTAGGTGCAAAATCTCGAACCTGGCCAAGTTTTGAGGACAGCTTTTTATTTCAGATTTTACATTGTGTAAGAATTTCTGTGTACTGCCCCAATAATGACCAACAGGGTCATTTCCAAACACAAAGACGAGTTCTGGAAAATAGATAGACTTCACAATGTCCATATTAATTATATTTCTCATAAAATAATAACCACAATGACATTCCTTAGTTTGTCATTCTGAGTATTTGGAGCATTTTCCATAATTTCCTTTAATATTTTTGATGACTGTATCAATAATGACTATGTAAAAAAATCCTGATTTGCATTTCAGATGGTTTTCTTTTTACACATTCTTAGAAGTAGAATTACTGGGGCAAGTGACAGAAATGTATTTTAAAACTTTGATAGATGTGGCTGCCTTTACCCTAGGAAAGATTCCACTAATTTGCACTCTCAATGGGGAGATATAAATGTGTGGCTTTCTCCAGTGTCTTGCCATTTCTGCCTATGCTCATTTTCCTAGCTCCTTCATGGTGTTACAGGCTTAGAAAACAGGTATTTATGTTTTACTTTGCATTTATTCATTTGTGACATTTGAATGGCATTCATTTTGGTCACATCTGTGTGTTATTTTACAAGCTGAAAATCTATGTTCTCTACCCTTAGCTCTCTCAATTTTTTGAGGACAAACAAAATTAGCGACATCACATGCATTAAGTTACTTATTCGTGTTGTCTCATTTTCTCTTTTGATTGTTAATGAGATAACATTATGGTCATATATTTATAGTGGTTATGTTTGAAAATTGCTTTAATGTACTATGTTTATATTTATTCTGAATTTTCATTTTATGCAGCTGTTTTAAAATCCTTACCTTGACTACTTTTCTTTGGATTTTTGTAATAGTTCAATTTTATGGAAAATATGTAAGGCACAGAATGCAATGAATGCCCATATACCCCAACTCTAATCAGATTTTATAGGTTTCCTGTTCTTGTCTTTTTTCCCCCAGGATGTCTATCACATCTTGTGTATGTGTCACATGTCTACCGTCTTTAAATTCTTGCTATAGAATATGCTTCTCAGTGCTTACTAATTTTTGTTTAGACTTGCACTTTGTAAGCATCATCACAAAGTGAAGCTGTTGTCTGCTCCTTGCCTCCTGTCGTCTGGCACATGACACCCATTCATATATCATTTCTTGTAGTGTTAACTTTGATCACCTGATTAATAATATGGTATCCATGGGTTTCCAGCTTTACTCTTTTATCTCTTTGTAGGTATCATTTTGTGGGTAAGTCTTTTGACACTGTGTACATTTAAAAAAATTTTTAACCTTCTCGTTTCAATTTTAGAACACTTGATACACCTTTGCCTGAGTCAATTATTTCCGTAAGAATTTTCAAATGTTATTTACCACATTCCAACATTATTTCTGCATTTATTATTCTAAGAGTATAAGTCACAATTTTTATTTATTAAGTATCATCTGTATTATAATATCTGAAATAGTCTATTTTCATAGGCACATCTTAGACATGGCTGATGGAAGCCAATCAATCTGCTTTCTGTATGTTCTTGTAAATATCATTATTCTTTTAATACTTTTTTTTACCTTTCTGTTCAAAAAACACTCCAGGCTCATCTTCTGCTTCCCTGCCCCATCCTGATCATCTCTATCTCTAAGTAAGCCATGTTTCTTGTGGCAGAAATGACACTTTCATAGAAACAGCTGTATGCTACGTGGTAGGTAGCAGTCATTGTAGTGTGGAGTGGATGCTCCATGGCCTTCCTTCCATCTCCGTCTCTATCTCTTTATATCTACCTTAAATTCACAGATAAACACCAGGTAGTACAGTGTAATTTTTTTCACTTCACTACCATCCAGGTCACATCTCTCTGTTCCCATAATTGGAAACTGGGCCTCATTATAACTCTTTGTCAATGTACTCAATTACTTCTCCTAAGTTTAATTTAATTCCAACTAAACACACTGGAATTGCCACTAGGATAGTTTCTTATAGCGATGCTGAGCCCTTCAGAGATGCTGCCCTTCTTGGGACCCTTCTCACATGGGCCATGACCTAGTCTCAAGTTGCTTTCTGACTATGCCTCATAGTTTCGTTTTGTTTTGTTTGTAGTAAAAGGAGAGAAAAGAACCTTACTAACTTTTGTGTACTCTACTTGTTTGGTCATTTAAGCAAACCTAAGTGATCAAGGTTAGAGACCCCACTCTATCATTTAAAAGATCATTAAAAGAGAAATTCAATCCTTTGGATGTAAACTGGCTCAATGAAATTACCTGTATTTATTGAGCTCATATGCACATTAACATTATTAGTCTTCAGTATGACTACATGAATTCAAAATGTCGTCTTCAATGTTTTTAAGAGGACAGTTTTTATTTCCATTTCTCAAGGATATGTCTTTCTTCAGGTGAATGCTTAAATTCCCTGCAGAACCTGTTCTTCTTTCACTATCATGAACTTATTTTCTCTTATTTTCAGTAAGGGAAAATATAGATTGGATTACTGTGTAGGTGTAAAATGCTTATTTAACATAATGAGGAATAGGGGAGCTGAATATAAATACTTGAAGATGTTACTTAAATATAAATAAATATTAGCAATATATAAAAATATAAGTAAGTATAAGAAAATGGGATTGACATGGATAAAACTTAAAGTCCTTCTTTATCTTTGAGTTTTACTTTCCACTTTTACATTGTCTGTCTGATTGTTGACTTGGATAGCAATCTACTAACAGACAGATATGAGTCTGTTTTCTTAGGCAGTGGTATGGTGTATGACTTTAATCCCCAAAGCAAGCAGATCTCTGAATTCCAGACCAGCCTGGTCTAGAGTCAGTTCCAGGACATCAAGGGCTACTACACAGTGAAGCCCCTTCCTGAAAAGCAAAACAAGAACAAAAGCAACAAAAAAAATTAAACTAAAGAATAGGAAAATTGGTCAACCTTAACAAACAGGATGCAAATGATGATCACATCTATTAATTAAAGGTCCCAACAAACACTAGAAGCCACCATGAAAACCAATCAAACCAATAAAGGTTTCAAAGCCTTGTTTTATTAAAATTCTGTCAAAACCAGAAGAGCTACAGGCTAAATTGAGTTACCATGCACGGGGGTGTAATTTATTTGAAATTTAGTAAGCTATGATCATATGTTGAAAAGATTATCAATGCAGCATAATGCTTACTAAGGAAGGGAAGAAGAATGGGGGACAGGGAGGAAGACATACAAAGAAAGACATAAGAAAGAGACTGAGAAGAAATCAGTGCTTTCTCAAAGCTCTGTAATGCATTTGATTGGTAGTAGGGATGCTTAAAAGAACCAACTGTAAGAGAGACTTCTTAAACTTCAAATACTAGAAACGAGTCCCAGACTATTGTTCATTAATAAAAGCAATAAATTTAAGGTTCCTTTTTGTAAATTTATAGGAGTACTCTAGAATTAATGAGATAAAGGAAATGTGGCTTTTTATCAGCAGGGGTAGAAAATCCAACATTTTAGTCTTGCAATCTGTTTCACTCTCAATAATTTTCACAATCATATTACTTTAATTGATGTGATTATGCAGTAAATTTCCTACCAACAATGTGTACATTCCCACTTGGGTGTGATTTGAGTCATAGTTGTAAGAGAAATTTCAGACTCTAATTTATATTATAGTGAAATTTATTAATCTATTTTTAAAACACTTCAAACTCAAAACTGTTTTATTAAGAATGTCTTATTTTAGTGTTTTCAGATCAAGTTATTTATTTTTAAATGTTAACTAAAATAGAATAGCATAAAAGCATGAAAAGAATAAAAGACTTAACATGGAAATAGTTACTCAGACATTGATATAAATCTATGAATCATAAATGTTAGGAAAACCAAATGGTAGTTGTAAATTATGGTGAATGGGTATTTAAAGTAATGTCCAGTTTTAAAAAAATATTGTGTTTATATCCAAATATTCATGCAATTTCCAAACGAATATCTACTTTGAGGCTCTTGCTGTCATAGTAAAAACACCTCAATTCATCAATGTATTCAGATTTATTATTAGTTCTTACTATTACTACCTTCTAATATTTATTCTGCATATTCTTAGACATAATTTGATGTATCACACAGGTAGATGAATTGGCAGAAGGTAGGAGACCTCTATCATTCTTAGATCCACAGAATTCTAGTCCTTGATTTGTGTGCATCTGAATGACTGGCAATGATAACAAACTTGAAGGTATTGACCCAGGCCCAGCAGTCTGATTTCATTGTTCTGGATATGGTTTCAGGCACCAGTACTTTGACTAATGCAATAAACTGAAGGGATGGGCTTACTGCACATTGTGCAATGGTCATGACTAGAGATGAGTTATGTTGCCTTATCACATGTGCTTACACTGGTCATATGTTCAGAAGACCAAGAAACCATATAAGAGCAGCCTTCAGAGAAAACGATGTGTACATTAGTAGTAGAAAGGATTTCTTTAATATTTGCTTATTTTGTTGATATTAAAATTGGTGTGTTCTTACACTTTGATCCTGGACTTGATAAAGTAGCAGGCACAGACACAAATATTAGAGTTTAAAAAGGGGTCCCTGCATTTATTAAGTAAAACATATGTTTAGATTTGAGTAACCTTGACTTTCTCAGGGAGAATATATATTAGCAAATAATCATAAGTGACCCTACTGGTCAGTACTGACTTAGGTCTTTGCTAAGGCAAGACTTTATCCTATGTGCCATGTAAGGAAGCTATGTGTAGCTGCTACATGGACAAAGAGAGTTTATTGAACCCCATAGCATACTTTTCAGTACAAGATATTTTATGTGTAATGATCCTTACAAACTGATAAACTTATTTTCTGAGAAAAATAAGTAGCACTGTGGAAGATATGGAAAAGCCACTAGTATATTTTGAATGTGTGAAAGTTAAACAAACAAACAAACAAACAAACAAACAAACAAACAAACGGCTTCCAGGAAAGTATTGTATAAGGGGAAAAAGGGATTATAAATACTAGCACACATATAAAAGTGAAAGTTTTGAAGAGCAGAACACAATCATTGCTTTGAAACATAAAATGGACAAGTAAGGAGACACACTCTCTCCCTAGAGTATTCTACGGAGGTGGCCTTCAAGGCCATGGCATCTAAGAAACTCAGCATTGATTTGTACATCTCACAATCAAGATAGCTCTTTGGAATATCTTCAGACACAATCATCTGAAACTGGTTAAACCATGCATCACTATTTCCTGCTTCTATCTTATAATCATCTCAGGATACTGGCTTTCTATTTTTCTGGCCTACATGGGAAGCCTGAGCATCACTTAAAAATTTATAAACCCTTCTCTCTAGACATTACTCATATCTGCCAAACCAGAGATGCTGGGGAGTTTTTTTTAACCAATCTAATAAATCATCTAASTGACATTAAACAAACTGCATTTGGTTTTTGTTTTTATTTAACCATCTTTGTAGCTGTAGAAAGCAATGTAAATGTGGGTATTCTTTCCAGTATGAGAGAGCTCTATGTAAATTAACATTTGCCCCAAATTAACAAGCAATAGTTCAAAGCAGCTACTACAGTCTGGGAAGCATCAATCATCATCATCATCAACATCATCATCATCATCATCATCATCAATCATCATCATCATCATCATCATCATCATCATCATCATCATCGCCAATCTCACCTCCATTCTCTACTGTGGAGAATAGATGATCACCAGACATCAAGTAGGACAAGAAAACACTATTATTTAATCCTTAAACCAAACTTAGAACTGAAACATCTAAATTTCATCTCTATTTTGCATATCAAAACTGAGCCTTAAHGTAATAAAGTGGCTTACTCTGAAGTTAATTCAAGTAGGATGAAGGAATCTGCGATTCAGTTCTGGAAATCCGTGACTGTAGAACCCACCTTTTAATAATCTGTTTGCAGTGTTGTCTCACAGCACCTTAGAGCTAAAGGTGACCTCACTTTTTATCAAGAAAAAAAAATAAAAACTTTGGACTGAGTTCCTTAGGTGGGTTGGCAGAGACTCTGAAGGKTGATCGATGTGGGATGTGGAGAGTATTCACAAACTTTAGATTTTTGAAGCCAGGGAGAGAGGAAAGTGGAATGAACGTTGCCACTGCCAGCAGCAGGATATTGGTTTGTTTTTGCAGTGCTGGGGTTCAAGCCTTCACTCCAGCTCCTAGAAGCAAAGCCTTTGATGTGGTGTAACACTCTGTAATGTTCTGCTGTGGGGCCACAGAAGGAATGTGTGAAATGATAAAGCCCTTGGGAAGAAAGAGATGAATGCTATCATGCTAGAATACCCAGGCATCTCTCTATGATCCAGACTCAAGGAAGAGAGAGTCCCTCTTCCCCTTCTCTTTACAGATATCTCTGTACAGGATATTTTTTCTCTCCTCATTCAAGGCAATGTGATTAAGATGGAAATATGATAATATTTGTAGCAAACATAAATGTTCTTCAAACCTTGTTATAAGGTAAGAGGAAGCCTTGGTTTGTTGATGACATTCAACTTAAGCTTTTGTTCATAATAAAGTCATCCATGTCTACTTACTAGTAATATTCAAATTAGACGAAAGAGTAAATAAATAGTACTTGCCTATTAACAGGCTCTTGTCTGTTTCTTAATATTAAATCAAAGTTAATTTAATCTGCACTGACTTCTGGTCCTAAAAGCGTATCATCATGATTTTAATTTAAGCAAACATGGAAAAATGCTGGCCAAGGAARGGACTTTGAGGGTTTGGTGGTAAGGACTTAGGCCTAAATATAAATCTTGGAAGCAGTTATTCTTGTGGTCATTGCAAAAATATTTTCACTTAATGGAAATGTTTCCAAATCTGACTATCTCAGCTGCTTCACAATCTCTGTGACAACCTTAAGCATGTAACTCATATCTGATGATGCCCCGGTTCCTCATTTTCTAACCAAGCCTTTTATTGCTCTGATTGTCAACCAGATTTTGTCGAGGACT